>JAOTAY010027349.1:0-27044 GCA_025629805.1 Erythroxylum baracoense | reverse complement strand
ATACGTTGGTGGTAGTTGGAAAGTTTTCTTCGGGTTTCCATGAAAAAGAAAAGAAGAAACAGTGGATTTTATGTATCTCGTAGACTTGGTCGAGTGGTGATATTCAAGTATTTGCAGTAAAAAAGAGAAAAGGAGAGTGCAACTTCCCTTAAAGTTTCCAGCAACATTCACAGAAGCACCCCTGAGAAATGTTTAGGGTTTGCAGGTAACATCAATCAAAATCGTAATGTGAATGTTTGAGTTTAGCATTGAACGAGCTTTTGAGGACGTTGTGTGGTTTCTGACGAAAATACAGGAGTGTTGAAGGAAAAATATTTCCAGCTCAATTGTATTAACGATCGATGTGCTTTTTATAGGCTCTGTTGTTGTAACAGACTAACAGAAGAACGTTCAAGTATTTTAGCAAATAAAAGAAAATAAGAAACCAAAAGAAATAATAAAACTGGACGTTGGGCCATAAGGACCAGCCCAAACGTTAGCTAGGTTTTGTCTTTAACATGTGAGGAGTTCATATGTGAAGACATCGTCGATGTTAATACGCCGCCGCAAGCTGGACTGTATACATTGTGTATAACGCCCAGCTTGGAGAGCAAGGAGTGAAAAGATGGTTGTGGTAGCGCCTTAGTGAAGATGTCAGCAAGTTGAGCACTGGTGGAGATTGGGAGAAGATGAATGACTCCGTCTTTAACCTTGTCGCGAACGAGATGACAGTCAAGCTCGATATGTTTAGTACGCTCGTGGAAGATTTTCGACGTTGTGAATCGCCGACTGATTGTTGCAATAGAGATAAGAGGGACGAGGGTGATTGATGTCAAGGTCGTGGAGAAGAAAAGAGACCCATTGGAGCTCACAGGTGGTCGTGGCAAAAGCACGATACTCGGCTTCGACAGAGCTGCGGGAGATGGTAAACTGTTTCTTAGACTTCCAGGGGACTAGGGAGTCGTCGAGGAAGACACAATAGCCGGTGAGAGATTTGCGGGAGTCCATACAGCTACCCCAATCGGAGTCAGAAAAAGCTTGAAGCTGTAAGGAGGTAGTAGCACGAAAGACTAATCCTTGGCCTGGGCAACCATTGAGGTAGTGAAGAACACGGTGAGCAAATTGCATGTCGGAGGTTGTCGGTCAGGACATAAACTGTGAGAGCTGCTAAACGGCAAAACAAATGTCGGGTCTGGTGGTAGTGAGGTAAATCAACTTCCCAATTAGACATCGGTAGCTGGTAGCGTCTGAAAGGAGTGGTCCTTTTGTAGATAACCGAAGGTTGGTTTTCACTGGTGTTGAAGCAGGTTTACAGTGGAGAAAGCCCGAATCTTGAAGTAAATCCAGTGTGTGCTTGTGTTGGCAAAGGTTGATCCCGGAAGAGGAGTGAGTGAGTTCAAGACCTAGAAAATATTTGGCGGGACTAAGGTCTTTGATCTTGAAAGCACGATCCAGAAACTTTTTGGTGGATTGAATGAGTGTGATGGAGTTGCTGGACGGGAGCACATCGTTAACATACACCAAAAGAATGATGAAGTCATCATGAAGCTTCTTGGTGAACATGGAGTGGTCGGAATGAGCTTGGAGAAAGCCATCAGATAGTAAGGCTAAGGTGAGCTTGAAGTGCCATTGCCAACTTGCTTGCTTTAGGCCATAGAGACTTTTCCGGAGGCGGCAGACCATCTCAGGATGAGGTAAGGGCAAGCCATCAGGTGGAGTCATGTAAACTTCTTCATTTAAATCCCCATGTAAAAATGCATTATTAATATCTAACTGATGTAGGAACTATTGTTTTGAAGCAACAAGAGCCAAAAGAACCCGAATGGTGGTTGGCTTGACCACAGGAGCAAAAATATCAGTGTAGTCAAGCCCTTCCTGTTGTGTGAAACCATTGGCAACAACTCTGCTTTTGCAACGTTAAAGGGATCCATCGGCATTAAACTTATATTTGTGGACCCACTTAGATGTGACAGCTGTTTTACCTAAAGGTAGAAAGGTAAGGTCCCAAGTGTGGTTTTCTTTCAGTGCATTTAATTCATCTGTCATTGCATCTCTCCATTCCTTGTGCTGAATTGCTTGGGTGTAAGATGTAGGTTCGGTAAGAGAAAGTAGGCTAGTTGAGAAAGCTTGTTGCTGGGGGGAAAGGTAGTCATAGGATAGAACAAAGGAAAGGGAATGAGGGGAGGCATGGGGAAGAGTGGGGCAATCATAGTCGGTTACGTAGGAAGGTGGATGAGTGGATTTGGTCGAGCGACGAATTGGTTAAGAAGGTGGTGATGGAGGAGGAACAGGGCTGGTCAGGGAAGAAGGGGGAGGAAGGGAAGAAATGGTTTGGTCATGAGAAAAAATAGGTAAATCTGAAGATGATAGGTCAGTGGATGTAGGAGAGAAGAAACTAGGTAAATTAGGGGTATAGAATCTGTTCTGGAGGGGTTGTGAGGAAGGGGAATTTGTCTTCATAGAAGATAACATTTTTAGACAAAAAAAATTGATTGGTACTTAGGTTGAATAGCTTATAACCCTTAGTACCTGCAACAAAACCAAGAAACACACATTTTCTTGCTCTAGGGTCAAACTTGCCTCTGTTGGCTTTGTTAGTAGAAGCAAAACAAAGGCAACGAAAGACTTTCAAAGATTGTAAGTTAGGATTAGTTTCGAACAGGATAGAATATGGTGTTTTGTAGGATAGCAGTGGAGTAGCGACTCGGTTTATCAAGTTGACAGCATGAAGAATACAATCAACCCAAAATTTGGTAGGAAGGTTAGCTTGTAGTTTTAGGGCTTTGGTAACATTGAGAATGTGCTTATGCTTCCTCTCCACTCTCCCATTTTGTTGCGGTGTTTCCACACAAGATGTTTTATATCCAATTCCCTTTTCTTGATAGAAACTTGTCATTGCAAATTCAACCCCATTATCACTTTGGATGCATTTAATTTTCTTGTCAAATTGCCTCTCAACATAAGTACAAAATCCCTGTAAAAGTTGTTTGGTTTCAAGTTTCTGTCTCATCATATAGACCAAGGTCATTCTACTGTGATCATCCATGATAGTCAAAAAAAATTTGTAACCAAGATGGGAGGGTGTGTGATAGGGACCCTATATATCAACATGAATAATGTCAAAACAAGCAGAAGCAATAGATTTACTAAAAGAAAAGGGTAATTTTCTTTGTTTTGCGAAATGGAAAATATTACATTGTTCAACAAAGTGAAAAATTACAGAAGGGTTAATCTTAGATAGACTTTCCAATCTTTGATTAGATAAGTGCCTAATCTCTTATGCCAAAGATGTTCTAGATGTGTGGTGGTACTGCAAACTAGATGACTGAGGTCTTGAGTGGATGGAAAAAGATGATAGAGTCCATGGATTTGTCTAGCAAAACCAATCGTCCTCATTGAACTGGTATCCTGAATGGAGCATAAGGTAGATGTGAAGGTCAATTGAAAAGAACCAGAGGCAGTGAGTTTGCTGATAGAGATTAGGTTAAAAGAAAAATTAGGCACAAAAAGAACATCAGTAAGAATGAGAGAGGAAAGTTTAACAGTTCCCATATGTGTTACCGATACAAAAGCTCCATTTGGTAATCTGACATTTAAATTGTTTACTACTTTGCAGGTTGTAAAAAGATCTAAAGAGCAGATGAGGTGATCTGTAGCTCCAGAATCAACAATCCATGTGAATGACCAAGGATTAGAAGATAGCATAGGTTTATGTGTACCTTGTGTATGACTAGAAACAATATTGACCTGAGCAGTGATAATTCCTTTTCCTTTTGATTCTCCTTCTTTTTACAGCAGCTACATTAGTTGACTATACTGTTCACCATTCAAGCTATACATAGAGGTGTCTTGGGAAGCTTCTCTATTGACTGATTGGGAATCCAATTTAGAGGGGAAAATATCTAGGTTAGTCTCAACATGGTTCATTGCTTTAAATTTATTCGGATTGTGTTCTTTGGTAGAATAGTGGTTTCGGTTGGTTGTGGAAAAATTAGGTGGAAAACCATGTTTGCGATAACACTTAGACTCAATGTGTCCAATATTACCACAGAATATGCATATAGGTCGTTTTGATTGTTGGCTGAATTTTCTAGTGTCTGTCTTTGCATAAAATGCTTGAGGTTCAATTGTGGGAGTATACGTGGTATTTTGTGAGGAAGTATTCAGCTGTCTTTCATGTTGAGCAACCATAGCAAAAACTTTTTTGATATTGGGTAGGGGTTCCATTATTATGACATGTGACTTCACAGTAGAATAGGATTCGTTTAGGCCTCTAAGAAACCTAATTACACAATCACTGTCCTGATAGTTTTTTGTGATAGTTAAAAAATCACAAGAACATTGAGGTTCACATTTGCACCTGGGTAATGGTCTGAGGTTGAAAAACTCATCCCATAGCATCTTGAGATGAGTATAGTATTCTGAGACTGAGAGTGATCCCTGTCGAAAGCTATAGATTTCTTCTTGCAAGTCTGATATTCTGAATGAGTCTGCTTGTGAAAATCTCCCTTCCAAGTCCTTCCATAGATCTGCTGCAGAGTCAAACCAAATGACGCTTTGTGCTATTGAGTCTATCACAGATCGTAAAAGCCAGGAAAGCACTATAGTGTTACATCTTTCCTAATAGATAAAGAGAGGATCATCTTTATCAGGCATTGAAATGGTTCCATCAATAAATTTAAGCTTGTTTTTGGATAATAGGGCCATCTAAATTGATCTTGCCTATGAATGATAGTTGGTTCTTGTCAAAAGAGTTGAGACTAGGACTAGGGAAGGATTTTCATTAGGATGTAGATAGTAGGGGCTTAATGGGTGGTCTTCTGGTCTTAAGATATTTTGATTGTGATTCCCTTGATTTGCAGTGATGCTGGCATCAGAGGGGCCGGACATGATGTAGAAAACAAAAAAGATGTGAAAGTAAAGAAGATGAAGAAATGAAGAAGGTTGAAGAATATTATGACAGAAGGAAGATGAGCCAGAGATGTGGCTCTGATACCATGACGAAAATACAAGAGTGTTGAAGGAAAAATATTTCCAGCTCAATTGTATTAATGATCGATGTGCCTTTTATAGGCTCCGTTGTTGTAACAGACTAACATAAGAACATTCTAGTATTTGAGCAAATGAAAGAAAATAAGAAACCAAAAGAAATAATAAAACTGGACGTTGGACCATAAGGACCAGCCCAAACGTTAGCTAGGTTTTGTCTTCAACCTGTGAGGAGTTCATATGTGAAGACATTGTTGATGTTAATAGTTTTAAAGACCCTTAGTGAAGTGCTAGCTGTTGGCTCTAGCTTGTGTGTCATCTCTCTTATAGTCTCTTTTTTTTTCATTTTTTAAGAGAAGTAAAATATTATAATAGAAAAAGTAGTTAAAAGGTAGGCGTGGTTACAAAAAGCTTGATAAAGAGCTGAAAAGTTTACCACAAAATACTGCTGCAAATGGTTAAACATACTATGTTAAAGAAGCCATGAGGACCTATGCAACGCCACACATGCTCATATAAAATTTGAAACAGCTCTCTCTGCGTTGTAGAATTTGAAACATTATGCATAGAGAATTATATTTTGAAGCAAGTCTTGTCGTGTATTCTTCCTTGTAAACTCTTTTATTTCTTTCTTACCTTAGAGTGTAAATAAAGTAGTTAAGCACTTAAAAAAAAGGAGGAAAATGAGGTATCGAACTAAAGAAATATAAAAAAGATAATTTTGAGTAAAATATTTTTTATTCTAAAAGTATGACCTCTCCCTTCGTAATATATAAAATATGTACAATAGGAAAATGTGGTATAAAATTACATAATGTATTATAATTGTATCTTGATAACTCTTAGTGTCACCCTCTCTAGAAATAGATGAATCAAGCAGTATCTTTTTTTGAAAAATAAAAAAGAATTGTGATTATAGTTGAAACTAAAACATCGTTACAACGAGTTCAAGGCTTAAAGCCTACAATCATATTGCAATATGACCCAAGAACAAAACTCCTTAAGGAAGATAGTATAACTATCTGCATAAGAGATAACAACATGAAACAATTATAGGCATTACTGAAGTTTTATCTCATTCATCATTGTATTTGGGATTTTACTTTCTCTTCCTAGTAGATTTCCTTTTTGCAGATTTGGATTGCATACAAAAATCGCCAAGTATGTCGGGGACATGGACAGTAACTATGTCACTGTCCTCTATTTGTTCGATATCCCTTGTCCCCTGATTCTCAGTTTGCCTATCAATTACACTTGGAGTCAGTATGTTGGCCCAATCTATCTAACAATGCTCTAAATATTAGCAAGTAAAATTATTCGCACTATTGTATAGATTCTCCATATCGTCAGCACTAGAATTGTCAAGAGTTAGCTTTCTCTAAGAAATATATGTGACAACTTGCTCAGTCCTCAAACCAACTAATTGATTACTATTGTCTTCCTCACCATTAACTACATCCACAGCACCATTAAGCACAACCGCAACATCATTAGTAGTTTCATCCTCTGCAAGAAGGCTATCTGTAACAACCTCAGATGTCCCAACCTATAACAACTCCATTACTATCTCCACATTTGTATCAAGCATGCTTGTTTCTGCCAAAGGATCATATTTTGTTTCTATTGCCGAGGACTTTACAGTTTCCAATTTGTCATTATTGTCGGTCAGCCTATCGACAACCACAGTGCAGACCACAGGTTTCGCTGCAACAACATCAGCAAGTTGAGCAGTAGTCATAATGGTACTCTGTTTTAGAAGATTATGTGTTGGTATCTTTGTAGTAGTCTCCAATTAAAAGGTCCTCCTAGTTGGTTTCCACTACTTATTAGCATTTGGATTCCAAGGGTAAGATAACTGTATAGTCTTCGTAACCATTGCACCCTTCTCTCCCACACTCATCACTGAAAGATTATCCCGAAGAATTGCCATCTTAGGTATCTCTATACACACTTTTGCATAGCCTACCCTCTCCATGTGTAGCATTTAAGACTATAAGTTTAGAGGTTTACCTAAGGAGCTCGCCGAATAACTCAACCCCTAGAGCGTCCATAGTTCCATAGGCAAGTTATGAAAGTGGACCCACAGTAAAAATTTGTCTATTGAAACTTTATCCGTGTCCATACTAGGACTCCATTGTCGTAAAAATAAAGGTTGATCTCCAATGTGCCATGGGCCTTGATCAATGATTTCCTGCACATCAAAATCCATGTCAAATTTAAAGAGAAAGGACCCCATCCTCACGTAGCAGGACCTTCTCTAGTCCCTTGGAACTCCACCTAGCTTGAGCCCAAGCATTCACCATTGGGAATGTTGTCCTCTTGCTCCAAAAAAACTAATAAGAGTCGAGGACCATATCCGAATGCTTGCATCAAGAATTTCCTTTAGGGGGCATATTACGTCATCCTTCAATACCTGTTGCAAATGTGTCAAAGCAACTTTGGGTAATTGGGGTATCAATTTTTGCTTCCAGACTCCATCGAGCTTTGCATTTGTTGTCACCACCTTGGATAGGTTTTCTCTGGATAGTGTCGGGAAGGCTTCCTTTAGTCCCGAAGGCTCTTTAACTTCCATCGGAACACCCTTTAGACCTATCACTGTCCGACCGGCGGGAGGATCAATGCCAGCAGAAACGTCAACACTAAATTCCTCATGAGGAGACGACCCACCATCGTCAGTAGAAACCATGGACGCTACTATGAAGCTCCCATGGGTCTTAGCCCTATCTCGCTGAAGTTAGGTCTCCGTTGATTTCGGTTGCCTGCAGTAGATTTGCAGAAGATCTGAATATGGGTTGAAAGAGTTCTCACATCAGTTTTATCCCTCAGATCTAGAACCTCGTCATAGATCTAGAAACTCGCAGTCGCCTTACACCCGCAGTCCATCCTTGCACAGATGCCTCACTCCTGCAGTCGCAACGGCAGTCGCCACACTCTCACAGTCGCAGTCTCATCGCAGTCGCCTTACCTTCTTGCTCCTCCCGCAGTCGCAGTTGCAGTTGCCTGGGCAAGTTGGATTCGTCACTCTACCTGGGCAATTTGGAGTCGCAGTCGCCTGGGCAAGTTGGAGTTCTCCCGCAGTCGTAGTAGCCTATTTCTTCAATCGTGAAAGTTGTTTTAAGAATGTATATGATGAATCAAGCAGTATCTATTTGTTAACAAAAGATTGATACCGACCACAAGTAAGATATTTTATGAAAATGTCAATAATCTGATGATTCATAAAAATATCGAGAAGAGTAATAAAGAGTGTAGTTGTGGGATTAGCCAAAGTCGCCAAGGTGGAGATTGTTGAGTTTTGGCTCCTTTATTTGTCCCATATTGGTTGGGGAAAATAATTAAGGACAAGGCTCTTGCCTATATAAGGACGATACTACGTCTTTGGATAGTGCACTAATACAAAGTCAAAGATTTGTATAACAAATTTAACTCTAGTTAAATTTCTCCTTTGAGGTGAGAGTTGGAGAGTTTGTTTGGGGTATTTCTTTGTGAGTGTATTAGGGTATTGGGTTATTGGGTGAGAGGAAAAATGGTATGATTGTAAGAATTTTTCACATAATGAATTTTCTTTTCTATGCCCATGGTTTTTTCTCCAGTTTGGGAGTTTCTACATAAATTCTCTTGTGTTTTTATTATTTCTCTATTTTTTAATATTTTTGTCCATGAAATATTCTTGGGTGTGGGTTTCGGAGGTCTGAATTTCCAAAAAATTGACCATAGATTATATATCTAGTTGAATAATAGTCAAATAAGCTAGGCTTCTAACTAGTCTCTGGTAGAATGTTGGAATCTAAACGGATTGGTGTCATGTTGTTGATATTTGATATTGATTTTTATAGGAGTATCAATTGGAATAGAATCTTTTAAGCCCGCTAAGTGAATGAAATCACTAGTTAGACACTTATATTAATTTATAAAGATGCCTTTGTTGTTTTTGTGAATTTCAAGTTCCAAAAAAAGTAAGTTTTTCATGTGAAAAGAAGTATAAAGAGAGGCTTTAAGTTGTTGAATCTCATCAATTTCAATTTTAATAATAATAATAATGTCATCCACATAAATAAGTGAAAGAAAAATTATTTATTTAATTATTCCATAAAAATAGAGAAGGATCATATTGATTTTGCACAAAAGAGAGATGAATGAGTGTTTTTCGAAAATTTTTAACCAAGCACAAGGCACTTGTTTTAGCCCGAATAATGAGCACTTATAGCAACAAACATCTATAGCATTAAAAAATAGTCAATCTTGGAGAAGAATGCATGCAAATGTCTTCTTTAATATTCCTGAAAAAACACATTTTTTTACATCCATCTAATGGAAGGGCTAATCCTAATAAACTGTAATAGTCAGAATTGCAAAAATAGTGGTACATTTTTTTACATCCATCTAATGGACGGGCTAATCTTGAGATACTGTAACAATCAGAATTACATAAATAGTAATCATCTTTGTAAGTACTAATGCAAAAATAATAGTTATTCTAGCTTTTGTGTAAAAAGTTAAGATCTTTGGAAATTTAGGACACTTTTAAGTGCAATTTCCTTCTTTTTTATTTTGGTTCTATCCGATCTAATTGTTTTAAGAATTCGTGCATTAGATGTTTCACGTCATTATAAAACATGAGTTCCTTTTATCTTGGAGTGAGGAATGAATTTAATCCTCAATCAGTCACCTGGGAAAAGAGTATCATTTGCTAGAACTCATTTAAGGAAGATTGGAAATTTTCTTTAAGATCATACACTTGAAAGATGAGAAGAAGAAGAAAGAAAATACTTTTGTTCACATTCTTTTTTCTAAAACGTACTAGTTATAATGTACAATAAGGGAAGAAATCTTAAAAGTTAATCTTACAACTATAATTAGAAGTTGAAGAATATATTTGCGATTATACAATCCCAACAATTATGTAGAAAAAATCTCAACACTTGCCCTCAAGTTTGCGCATTGATGTCATGCATGTTCAACTTGCCAAGAAATTTTGAGAACACGTAATTTGAGACTACTTTTATAAGAATGTCAACCAATTAAACCTCAAACTAAATCTTGGGTAACTCCACAATTTTTTCATCCAACTTCCTGTCAACTTCAACATGCTTTGTTCGATCATGTTCGACAGGATTGTGAGTTATATCACAAGCAACTTTGTTGTCATAGCATAAACTAATTGGTTACTTTAGTGGATAACCTAAATCCTATAAAAATAATTTAAGCCACAAAGCTTCATAAAGACTAAGTGCTATACCTTTAAATTCAGCTTCTGTACTTAAACGAATGACCATGTTTTGTTTTTTACTTCTCTATGTGACCAGGTTACCACCTACAAATTTGAAGTAGCTAGAAGTTTATAATCTATCTTCTATTAATCCAACCCAATCATCATCTGTATACATATCTATACTTTATCAATCTGTATTTTTAATAAATAAAGTTCCTCTGCTTAGAGCAGATTTTAGATAACTCATATGTTGTTCTCCAGATTATACATAAACTAACTAACAATACTCAAAGCATAAGGTGTGAGCCAAATACATTAGGCTTCCTACAAGCCTTTGATATTTTCCTTTATCAATTGGTATTTGGTTTGCTTCTGTACATAACTCTAAGCCTTCCTTAATTAGTGTATCAACTAGTTAACGTGTTGTTATACTAGTTTCCTGTAATAACTCTAATGCATATTTTCTTTAGGATAGAAAATTTCCTTTCCTTGATCTAAAACTTCAATCCCAAGAAAATATTTCAAGCAACCAAGATCTTTCATTTCAAATTCTCTAGACAAGTATTTTTGGAGTTTCTATAGACCATCTGTTGTCACCACCAAGTCATCCATATATACAATAACAGCATAGATTTTAACTTACCTTCTTTTCAAGGATAAAGTGTGTTCAGAATTGCTTTGATAATATTCAAAAGTTATTCCTTATAAAAAAATATTTGAAAGTTATCATAGACCTTGTGAACTTTCCAAACCATGCTTTTGGAGACTACTTCAACCCGTATAATGATTTCTTTTTTTTTGAATAGAAGGGAAAGAAAACCGGAAAAGACCGCTACAAGCAAAATCAGCCGTAAGGGATGCCCCGGCGATAGAAAACACGAGTCTTATCAGAAACTAAAAAAGGCAGCGTGGTTGGCGGAGGATCAGTAAGAACACGCAATCCTGGTGGTACTTGCAGAGCTGCCACGGCTAGGTTGTCGGCGCTAGTGTTGCCCTCCCGATAGACATGTTGAAACTGCACCTCCCAATTGCGATCCAACAACTCGCGGAGATCCTGCAACAAATCAAAAGGCACAGTCAGTAAGCCTCCGGAAGAGGATTCTTCAATCTATAAACCATTTTACTTTGCCTTTCTAATACCAGACAACTTGGTGGAAGCTCCATATAGATTTCTTCAGATAAGTCCACATGTAAAAAAAGCATTCTTTACATCAAATTATTGCAAAGGCCCAATCCAAGTTTGCAGCTAGGGACAATAATTCTCTAATAATATTGATTTTAGCTACAGGAGCAAATGTATTTATGTAATTAATCTCATAGGTTTGGGTATACCCTTTGGCCAACAATTTTTCTTTGAACCTTTCAAATGTGTCATCTACATTGCATTTACAGTGTAAACCTATTGGCATCCAATCGGTTTCTTTCCTAATGGGCATTTAATGATCTCCTGAGTTTTATTCTTTCATAAAGAGTTCATTTCCTTATTCATTGTAGCTCTCCACCTTGGAACATCTAAAGCTTCCTGCAACTTGTTAGGAATAGTTACAACAGATAATTGATTTACAAATGAATTATTTTATTCTGTCATATTATTATTTACATACTAACTAATGAGATATTTAACTCTACTTGAAATTTCAAGTTCATATGTAGGCTTAGGAATATCTCTAGTAAGACGTTATGGTAGTTATTTTCTGGGTGGCTTAGGGTCAGGAATAGGAACATCCTCAGTAAACAATTGATGTGGTATATTAGTAAGAGTCTCAACTTCTACACTTGATGGACTAACATCCTCCTCTTCAGTAATCCCTTATTGTTCAATATCCTCTAGTTCAATAGCCCCTTCCTATTCTTGTTCATGTTCCAACTGATTATTAACACCATCACTAACATCATTACCATCTAAAATATGACAGTCAACTTTGCACTCCCCCTGAAGTTCTTAATCAAGAGTTTGAATTTCCTTTTAGTACTCCCTTTAAAGTTCAGACTTAGAGAAATACATTGTATATTCATAAAAAGACTACATCCATTGTGATGAACATATGTTTAGTTGGAGGATTTAACATAGGTACCCTTTTTGGTTTATAGCATACCTTTGAAAAACACATCATACGCTCATGGAGCTAGCTTATTGCATTGATGTTTATGGATGCGTACAAATGCTACAAATCCAAAAACATGAGGAGGCAAATTTGGTATTGGTAGAGTAGCTACAACATTAGTAAGGACTTCAAATGGTGTTTGAAATTCAATAGAGTGGGAGGGAGTTCAATTAATCAAATATGTAGCAGAAAAAAGAGCTTATCCCCAATAGGTCAATGGCATATGAGCTTAAATTAATGAGGCACGAACAACTTCTAGCAAATGTTGATTTTTCCTTTTGGCTACCTTATTCTATTAGGGTGTATCCACACAAGTAGCTTGATTAATAATATTTTGTGCTTTCAAATAATGTTTCAATTCAAAGCTCTGATATTCTCCACCATTATCACTACGAAGAACTCGAACTTTTGCATTCGACTGAGTTTGAGTGATCTTATGGAATTTCTAGAACAATAAATTCGCCTCACTCTTGGGTTTTATTAAACACAACCAAATCATCCTTATACAATCATCAATAAAAGTAACAAACCAACAAGACCCACCCAAAGTTGAAATTTTGGATGGACCCCATACATTAGAATGAATAATCATAAAATGCAAGGGACTTTTATTTAACACTAATGGAAATAAAATTTGATGACATTTTTCAAGTTCACATAAACATCACGGCAGAAACTAGAGCCATCAAATTCAGAAACTAGAGACATCAAATTTTTCAAACAAACTGGAAATAATTTTTTGAGACACCCAAAGGATGCATACCTTAAATGTTAATGCCATATCTAGAGTTTAGTTTTATTTTTCTCCACCTTTGAGTCATCTAAGACAAAAACTTGATCCAACTTATCTAAACTCTTTGACTTTAGGTCCAAATAATATAACTTCCCTCTCCTAATACCACAACTAATCATCTGCTTTGTTTAGATGTTCTTAAAGAGACAAAAGTTAGGCCAAAAAATTAAAATGCAAGATAAGGTTATTGTTATTTGAGAAACAAACAAGAGGTTATAATTCAAGGATGGAACAACCAAAACATAATCCAAATTTAGAGTGTTAGTGAGAGTTAAAGACTCTTCCCCAACAATTAGGGCATCATCACTATTGGCAGTAGAAAAAAATTTTGTGAGGACTTTTTGAGTTCAGTAACTTGTCTAGAATCAAAGGACATGATTTGTAGTACTAGAATCAATTATCCATGTACTATTAGAAATAGGTGCAAAAACATTAGAAGTCTTACCACCATTATCTGTAGTAGCTACTAATGTCAAAGTCTTCTTAAGAACATCATCATTGGTTTCGGTCTCAGCAATAGCAACAATTGGAGTCTTTTTGGAATTCTTCTTTTGGGATGCTCAATTATGGTCCCACTAATCTGGATATCTTATAAGTTCATAGCAGCGATCTTTAGTATGTCTAGTTTGGTTGCAAAGAGTGCATTTGTATGTAGACTTTTCACCATCAGTGGTTACATTTTAATTTGTTTCCAACCAACATAGAGGCGAAATTGATTCCATCTTAGAATCTCTCCACAAACCTACTCAAAAACATCGTCTAAACCTATTAGGAATATACACAACCTTAGTCGTTCAATCAACTTTTGGTATGCTTCAACATCTTCTGGATCCTTTATGACAATTTTGCCCCAGTGATCAAGTTCTCGAAAGACTTCAGTTAACTTTCTATAGTATTCAAAGAGAGGTCTTCCACTTTGTTTTGTATTGAAGGCCTTTGGGTTCAGGGCAAAAAACAACAATTTATCACTTCCATTATGGAAAGTTTTTAATAGTGCGGTTCAGATTTCACAGACTATTGGTAATCATAAGTATTGCTTCATAATCTATGGACTCATAGACATCAGCAACCATCTTTTAACTTTTTGATTTTTAGCATACCACTTCTCATATGCATCTTAAGATTATATAGGTATCTTTGTTTTACCACAGATATAAGAGAGTTTCTTCTTTTTAGCAATATGCATCTCTATCAGTTATGACCAAACATCATAATTTGATTCAGAAAGAATGATGTCTGCATTAAAAGCTCCTTCGGATTGAACAACAATAGGAATATATTTTAATTCAGTTGATTTATCTTGTTTTTCACTCATTTTCAAAGGTTTTGTAAGCTCTGAAGATGTGAAGAATAAGAAAGAAAATATTTATGTTCACGTTCCTTTTTCTTAAACATACTAGTTATAGTGTACAATAAGGGAAGAAATCCCAACAATTAATCCTAAGCTGTAATTAGGAGTCTAAAAATATATTTACTATTATACAATTCCAATTATTACGGAGAGAAAGTCTCTAACACATAGTAATTTAGGACTGCTTGCGAGACCTATACATTACCCATTTCAATTATACATTTGTTTATTTTGTTTTTTTTTAAAACAACATTTGTTTATTTTCTTTATCGTGACATCATAGTGTACAAGTCTGAGAGTTGTCTATCACGACTACATGTTTTGCATATTTGCTAATTGTCGAGCATAATATTGCATATATGCAGATTTGTGATTTGTTGAGAGCGCCAAATCACATTTTTGTGTCTATACATAAGATTTTATGCTTGTGATTACGTGTCATGTCAAGGGTGAGAACGTTAGGTTATAGGTCTGTTTTTTAATTCTTGTTGAACACGGGACTATTTTTCTATACGTTAAAAGTGCAATTTCAATCTTAAGATCAATGACTAAAAAATTGAATCCATTCGGTGTCAATTCAATTGTCATAATATTGAATTGGTCAATTTTTTCATTTAATTTATTTTAATAAAGTTTGTTGTTAAAAATTATCAGTTTATTAATTAATTTGTCAGTTTTTATAAATTAATCAATATTTATAAACTAATTAATTTTTCTTTAACAATTTTTTTTTAAATTAAACTTTAAATTCTTTAATAGGTGAAGACAGTCTCCTTTAATTATATTTTAAATTCTTTAATTTTATTAAATCTTTGGCAAGTTTCATAATAGTTTAATACATATTGAATATTTTATACATTAAATCTTTTATTTCAGCGTTTTAATTTCCAGTCTAATTTTCGAAATATTGCTTAAGATTTTTATAAGAATATAACATATGCTTTCAATGGGTTCACGTTTAAGCCTAATATTTTTAAAATGTTCAAAATAGATTTTAATAAATAGAAAATTTAATAGAATTAAACCCTACTAATAGATTTTAAAATAAAATTAATAAATTAAAATTTAAAATTTGTTGATGGGTCTCATATGATATGATATAGACTATAGAAAGTAATATAGTCCGAACAAATTAGTTTCTCCAAATATTTTAGGTGCAATTTTCTAATTATCTTAACTTTGTAACTTGTACAATATTATCAAAGGGATAACATATTTAAAAGTATTTAATTTTTAAATATTTTTAATTTAGTGTCAAATTTTTAAAAGTTTCAATTTAATAACTAATTTTTTAATTTTTGCATAAATTATATTAAAATATTATTTTTACTAATATGTCATATCTATGAAATATCATTTTGATGATTGTCTATTAAGTACATAAGTAAAAATAAAAAATATATATACATTTTAAAATTTTAATCAAAACTTTCGAATGTTTGACAAAATTAAAAATTTAAATACTTTTAAATATATTATCTCTTGATTAAATTAGTTATTATAATTTAATTACAAATTTTTAAAAAAGTTGTAGTGTTATATTTTCTAATTAAATAAAATTAAATTAGATTGAGGTTTGTATTCCAGTATCAAACAAAATTGGATTAAGGGATACTCAAATCTGAATTTATACTATTATTTTTTTAATAAACTTAAGCCTTTTTTTTTTTTTAAGAAACTGAAATTTGATGGAACTTGAATACAAGGTTCATGCTCGGAAATCTCAATCCAAGGCTTTTGCTTTTCCACGCGGAGTCGGTAGGAAGATGCGCTTGCCTTGCTTTTCTCTTCTTTTGGTGTAGACTTGACTTTTAAGAAGTCTCTTGGTCCCAGTCTCTTCCAACTCAATTGATGTTTCCCTCAAGTCTTGCGTACCCATCGCTCCTCGCCAGTTCCAATCAACTAAACTTTGTTTGAAATTCGTCTCCAAGAAATTTCTAACAAGCTTCTTGAACCAGAAAACCACAAAATATATTGGAGTAGCTTCATTTCTTGGTGTCCTCATTCATAGGGGCCTTGTTGCTGAGTCAAAAATGGGTTCTTGGAGACGGGCATACGATTGTCCAAAGACTATCAAATGTCCTGTTATTCCTGAAAATGATAATGTCAACACTCATTACCATCAATTTGCAGGTAACCATATATGCTCTTCTGCAACTTTGGCGGAAGATGTGTTTCAGTTCCAAGATACGTGGAAAGAAGACTGTCATCAACCTCCATTAAAAAGCCTGGATCTTTTATGTTCTAAGGAAACAGTCAGACTTCGACCATGTCCATTCTCTCTGCCCACTGTCGCTGACGAAGGCAGATTTGAAGACTTGAGAGAAGTCGAGCAAACCAAAATGCACACGACTTCTCCTTTTGTGAGGACTAGGAGAGTGCTATCAATTAGACACAGCCTTCCCTTTGCTTTTTATAAAGAGGCTGTGGAAAGAACACCAAGAGGTGAAATTTCTCTTCACTTGCCAGCTATGCATGGTAATCTTGAAGCTGTCAGAGCAATAATTAACAGTCAGGACTTCGGTGGCAATACAACTCTGCACCTTGCCAACTCCAGAAACGAACGTCAGGTACTTATATGGATTCTGCACTTCTTTATTTCATTTTGTTCTTATATGAATACCATGTTTCCTTAACTTCCAATTTCTTTTCTCATCTTGCATTTTGATTGCAATCATTCACGATGTCAAGTGCCCTCTAATTTTCTAACACCAAAGTTACACAGACTCTAAAGCTACTGGTGGAAGAGAGTCCTAATTATGATGGCCTTGTGGAGGTCAATGCCAAGAATGATGGTGGTTTCACTGCTCTGGATATTTCAGATGTCCTTCCTGAAGATGGACACACAAACACAATTCTGAATCAAGCAGGAGGCTTAAGAGGGAGAGGCATAGCAGAACAAAAGCACCAACCATTACCTTTACAGGCTATCAGGCTGAGGTCTCTGAAGAGCAGGTCTGATGCAGTACTTGTGACGGCGACTTTGCTAGCTATAATAAATTTTCAATTGGCTTTAAGACCCCCGGAGGGTTTTATTCAAACTTACCAATCCGAAAGTGAAGAGAAAAATGACGTAATGATGAATCATCTGTTCTTTCTATTCAATTCAGTTTCCTTTTTCACATCACTGGCTGTAATCACAATTATGATGCAAGACCTTCCTTTCAAACTGTGGCTGCACTTTCTAATGTTATCGTCCTTTGGAGCTTATATTTGCGGAATAATTGCCAATTCACCTCAGGACCTTGTGATGGTCCTCTGGATAGCAATTATTGTCTCGTTCATCTTTTTGGCTTCACACACAATGTTGTTCAAATGCGTTAGAGCAGCCTACACTCGTGTTTCGTCAGTTGTCGACAATTTCTGCCGACATTTATGGAGAATATCGATGCATATTGTGTACGCATGAATAATGTACCCATGAATAATCTATAGTTTTTTGTTCCATGTTCTGTTTCAGAATTTGTGCAATAAAAGATAGTTTGCGTTATCCCAGAGTGAAGCTTAAAATTAAGCCTAAAATATCTAAAATTTAAGATCCTTTAGGCTTAATTCCGTTTGCGTTATAGAAAGACAAACAGCCTTGTGGCTTACCAAAATCCAAATTCTGCTTCTTTATTCAAAGAGTCAAAAGGGCAGAAATGGTTTCAGTAGTCTGAAACTTCGCAAGAAACATAACATGAATCTTGGGATGTCTTCATATTTCTGGGGGGCTGTTCCTAAGGATGTTACACGAAAACTTAAGAGAGAAACTCTCTTAAAACTGCAAATATATACTTTCCAAATCTACAAATGCATTCTTCTTCTTTTATTTTTCATGGAAACACAGAGTAAACTTTCCAACCACCACCAACGTATAGGATACGAGTTGGGTAGTCATTATAAATTAGAAACAGGAGACGTGTCGTTCTTGTTGGAACGGGGAAAGAAAAGAGTTAATTATGCTTATATTCAACATGCAAAGGACATAGAAATTGCAGTGATAGTGGTCTGTCCATGCATCTCCAATTCTTAACGCGGTTTTACTGATTGTCAACATCACTATGTCTGTTTCCTGGAAACTACACTGAGTGTGAACGAAGAAGTTGATTCAAGAGCCAAACCCAACACGGGAATATCAAGGATCCTAGGATGCTTGCGATTATACTCCTATACTATCTTGGCTCTTATGGTAATTAATTTTTCGTAATTGTGTTTGTATTATTCTTGATTATACCTATATCTTGTAATTGCTTTTGCAGTTTAATTACAGTTTGGCAAAAAATTTTGGAATGAACTCCATCCAAACTGACTGAAGTCATCAAACAAAATTAATTTTGATCAATTTTTAAATAAGACTCGAACTTGGATAAAAAATTATTATAAAAATTCAAAATTCAATTTGAATTGAATTTTAACCTAAAAGATGGTTCGATCTCTTTAAGTTAAATTCAGGATTATAAAAAATTTATGCCCATTGTCAACTATAAGAGTAATTAATAATTTGCAATTCAAAATCTTGATTTACAAAATTTATGGAGATTGTATATGGAAATATTGGTTGATGAACCAACCAGAATTGTTTATATAATTTTAATACTTTAACATTGCAAGAAATGTTTATTGGACAAATTGTCAAAGCATTTATGTATAATATAGAGTTGGTAGAAGGTTTTTAGCACAATTCAAACTTTAAATTAAAAGACATATACCACTTTTGTAGTTTAAGCAACTTTCAAAAAATTTCCAAATCTATTAAATTCTTGAAAAAAATATTATAATTTCTAATTTTTTTTAAAAATTCAATTTTCTTAGATTTCGGTTAAAAAACAACAAAGAAATACATATAATATGAACATAAATATGAACTAATCAAATTTCACTAATATAATAACCAAACTTAGCTTTTAAACCCCATCTTCAATGAATTAAGCTCGACTTAAATTAATAATAAAGATAATTATAATAAATCATTTATTTGTTTCAAATTTGATTATTTCAGTTCGAGTTTAAGAGCTGTGAAGAATCATCATATAAATATCATATAATTAATTTATGTCTGATTTTCATATTACACGTGTTTTATCGTTATTTTTTATCCAAAGTCAAAGAGAAGCAGTTTATCTAGAAAATTGAAAACTAGGACTTTTTTTTAGAATTTTAAAAATTATGGATTTTCTATGATTTCTTAAATTGCATGGGATGTTTTTGTCTTTTACCTAAAATTTTAATCTTCAAATTTAGGAGACTTGATTCAACTCGACTAGAATTCAGTGTAAACTCAACCATAGATATTAATTTTGGCCCAAAGTTTGAATTTTAGCCTAAAATCCAATCAATCTCAAAATTGTATGTTAGGCCCTAACATAAAATATCTTGGATTTAACTCGATTCATTACCAATTCTTAAAAAAAAAGAGAGAAAAGAGAATCATTATAAAATTTCATCATTTTTAAATAGATAATAAATTATATGCATTGAGATGACCACACAATAACAACAAAAACAAACAGTGAGAGTTTTGTTGAAACATGTGATTTGGAGAGGTCCAGTAGTACACAATCTTATCCCTACCTGATAGGGATGTTGTTTTCGATAGACCCAAATGTAATGCAAAATAATTATAATATAAAATATAAATAAAAATATAAAAATATGTAATGCAATACATAATATAGTACATATAGAACATGATAAAGATTAACAATAAAAGATAAAATAAGTAAATAAATACACCAATCAGAAAAAAGGACAAGTACAAGAATAAATTAAACCAACCATTAAAACAATGTCATTAGACGAAGTAAAAAACTGCTTAGGCTAAAAAACTAGAAGGGAAGTATTACATAATTAAAATATTATGGCTAACTATAAAATGAAAGACTCGAAGTAAAATGTTTAAAAGACTTAAGAGAACGAGAAAGATCTCTCTATGTGAGATCCTTTATCTGTATCTTAATACGTCAAAATTTTTTATTACGGATTATGTTCTCGGTAAGTTCTAGCGGGGCCATATTATTCTTGATCACTTCCTCACGATTCTTCTTAAACCTTCCTTTTTTCTCCACAGTTCATTCTTGACCACACGTTAACTTTTAATTGACTAATTATATATTAATTATTCATAAAAGTATATAAGTTTCTAAAAAATTCTAGACTAGAAGTGGTGATTAACCATCTAAGTAAACAAAATTTTATTTTCACCCCCAAGTTACTATTTATGAAACCATCATCTTCCTCTACTCTTTACCACTGGCGACTCTAACAAACCAACCATATATACCAATCAACTTCTCTCTTCGAGCCCATCACAATCATAACTATTTTAACTATTTTTACATCATGATAACATCATAATCATCATGAAAATAGAGGGAAAAAAATCAAATCTATGGTCTGTTACCTCAAGTGAGTGTTACTAACAACCACCACCACTAGACTCCCTTTGACATTAGGAATAAAAGCCCTATGGTCTTGTCGTCTATCATCACCTGTATCATTACTAATTGATTAAAATAGAGGTTAAGGCTTCGAAATAATTTTCTTCAATTCACTGAAATTGGCTAAGAATATGAGTTTCTTGCATTTATAAAAGTTATTATAGACATCAAAAGCTTTCATTTTATAAAAAATCATTGAATTTTGATATTGAAAAGAAATTTAGTAACTAAAGGAATATTTGTCACTGAAGATACTGTTCTAGTGACTTTTCTTCTTAAAAAATTATGATAAAAATTCTATAACTATATGTGAATTAAAATTCATATAAAGTTTAGGTTGGAACTTGATCAAGGGCTAAATTGTCTAATTAGAACATACTAGCAAATTCAATGAGTCATAAGTTGTTAATTGAGCCTAATAACTTATAAATGAGACTGATTGAGATATTTTATTTTCTATTTTAAAGGTATATTAGGAGTGAGACTCATATCGCAATGTTCAGATTAATAAATACATCAATCAAGTTAATTCATATCTATTTACCAATATCAAATCCATACTCTCTATTGAGTATGGCTCTATATTAATATTATTAATGACATGTTAAGCAAGATAGATGTCCCTATCCTTATATATGTGAATATGATATGATATGATAATATATATATTAAGTACTTACAAGTATATACATGGACATATGTTATTTGAGTAGTCATTATTGTGATGCCAATGTGAGTAATATCATGATATCTAAGAATATGGATAAAAGTTTGAGTATATATAGCATACTACATGCATTTATGATGGTCCTCACATAGCTAAGTGCTTGTTTGAGAAATTGTGTAATTGATATTTGCTTTTTGTGTGGATGCATTTGATTGTGATTGTGATTGTGAAGGAGGAAAAATCTATAGGGCGTGTCTGATGGGTATGCATCAACAATAGATGCGCACTAGTTTAATTATGAAAGATGATTTTGTTATGACATTGCTATATGATACAAAACTAATCTTAGTTAACGCTTGGCTCCTGATCGAGCCCTTGTTTGACATGTATATGTCGATGTGATTGTGACTTTGGACATATTGAGTGAGGGATGGTCTGTTAGTGATGCTTAGCTTCTCGTAATGCTTTTGGACTAAAAGAGCCTTACGACTATATGAGTATGGGTGCTTGGTTGGGTCATTAGTGATGCTTAGCTCTTCGCAGCCATTCAAGGTATAATATTGTGAAGATTTTCCCTTAAAGACTAAGGCCTTATAGATATTCCTTCCCCACAATTTATAGTGTATTGCATGTGAATTATCATGAATCATATATGTGTGTTTATATTAATATAAAATGTATATTATGTGAGCATGTCACTGGTTATCACAGGGCAATATAGACTTACTTAAGAAGATTTGACTCCTCTTAAGTCTACTTTTTAGGTCAGCTATCACCATTTTCATAGTAGTGACTCTGAGAAGCATTAGCTACAATATTTCAACTTCTATTTATGCTTTTCATTTGCTTTCACTTGTACTTGTACTCTTATGTCTACAGTGATATGATTTAGTATGCTTTTTTTTTATGTATGTTAACATTATTATACTTCATTGTGATATACTTGCACGTGCCCATGTTGTCACTTATTTTTAAAATTTTGAATTTATTCCTATCACTAGTAGTCAGACTTACCTATGATCTAAGGGTTTCGACTTTCGAGTTTCACTTGCTCATTCAAATTGTGACGAGAAAATAAAAAAGAAAATGACTTAGAAGTCATATAGGCCAATAATGTGCAGGAATAATTTAATTAATATAAGTTAGTAGTAATCATAAAAATTACTAAAACAATATTCATGTAATAAGTTAGTCGTAATCATAAAAATTACTAAAACCATATTCATGTAATTATACAATAGGATTAATAAAGTATCAAAAACTGTGATCCTTTCTTTAGTCTTGATACATCAGTCTCGTCCTCTTTTAATCTCTGCTTAAATAATTTAAAAGGAAAGAACACACAACATTGCATGACCTATTCAAAAATGTAATTCTTTGAATAAAAATAACCATTAAATAATATTATCTTCCAATTTTTACAAGTTAACGCTCAACATTAATTCTTTTAAAATTTTTTATTTTATGAATAAACTCTTATCTTTTTCATATATTAACTAATAAATTAGGTCTATCAAATTAATTTTGTGAGCATATATCAACGTTAACTTTAAACATATTTTGGCGGACCGCGTTGCATATGTTCTCTAATTGCGTCCTCGTGGCTTCTGTAACACAACTAATTTCTCTATTGTAATATTTTACTTGTCTAGAAAAAGAGAAAAAGAAGAGACAGATAGACGACACACAGGCTAGAGCAAAGAGCGCTTCACTAGGGATCTTTGAAACCGCACAACGTCTTCAAAAGTTGGTTGACTGCTAAACTCAGCATTCACATTACGATTATGATTTGTGTTACCTGCAACTACCTAAAAATTTCTCAGGGACTGTTTCTAAGAATGTTACAGGAAACTTAAGAGAAGCTGCACTTTCCTTTCCTCTTTTTAAAGTGCAAATACTTGAACATTACCAGTCGTCCAAGTCTACGATATACATGAAATGCCTTGATTCTTCTTTTCTTTTTCATGGAAACTCAGAGAAAACTTTCCAACCACCACCAACGTATATGATACGAGTTGGGTTTCAGAAACCGGAGACTTGTTGGAACGAGGAAAGAAAAGAATTAATATCTTAGAAAAGGCAGCGATATCGTCGTGGTTGTTAAATCCTCACAGCTGATTGTATTTTGTAACTTAGTTGGATTGGTTCTTGTTAGGGAAAATGCCCTTTGATTGGATACCAGTTGAATTTACAATCGGGCAAAAAAATAAAGAAAAAGCAAAATAAATGAGACAGGACACAAGAATTTAAGTGGTTTAGTCAATGTAACTTACGTCTATAGTCAGAGAATGAGCCAAATTTACTAATACATGAAGAATGTATATAAAAGTAAAATGGCTAGAATGAAAGGCTTTTAAGACCTCATCAAATATATAGGAAAGAATTGAAGAAAGAATGAGAGGATTGGTTTTGTTTTTGGTGCAAGGGACTCAGCAGCTTAACCCCTCTATTTATAGTGCAAAACTTGTGCTTCCGTCCAAATTTGTCAATTTTCCTTCGATCTCTCCGCAATCTTCGCACATGAAAATCTCACTAGAAACACGATTGAAGAGTTTTGGCCAAGCATGGCCAAAAAATAAAGTCTACCTTGGCCAACAATCTTTGACTCATGAGGGGCTAAAATATTCAAAAGTACCTTTAGAAATTTTCAAAACTTCACCTTCAGCTGAGAACTTGTATCCTTGAGAATCGAGATTGCCCAAAGAGATGGGATTTTTCTTCATATCAGGAGCGTGTCTAACGTCAGTGAGTGTTCTAATGATACTATCATATATTTTGATCCGAACTGTACCTTTACCAACAACTTTACAGGCAGCATTATTACCCATCAAAACAATTCCACTATCTAATGACTCATAAGTGGAAAAACACTCCCTGTTAAGACTTATGTGGTAAGAACAATCCGAATCTAAAATCCACTCCTTATTAGACCTGACTTTATCTTCTGTGGCCACAAAGATAATTCCCTCATTCTCATCGCCGCTACACTAGCTTCGACGGTGTTTCTATTATTCTACTCAATTTTATTTTTCTTCTTATATTTCAATTTATAACAGTCAGCCTTTATATGCCCATTTTTCTTGCAATAATTACAAATTTTATTTCTATGTATAGATTTTGACTTGCCTTTGGATCTACTTCTTTCAAAATCTCTATTTTCCTATCAACCCCTTACAAATAGTCCCTCTGCCTGACTTCCACTCGTCTCCCCAGTGATGTCCCTATCAATCTGCTCTTTTAACTTTAATGCAGACTTAATACTATTACATGAGACTGACTCATTCCCATAAATCATAGTATCATGAAAATATTTAAAGAACTGGAGTAGGGAACATAACAATAGTATAACTTAATCTTCATCCTCAATTTGTACATGTACATTCTTCAAAATCAAAAATAAGAGAATCAAATTTATCTAGATGTGAAAAAATAGATGTACCTTCTGTCATCCTCAACATGTACAACTTCTGTTTCAAATAAAGCCGATTTTCCACCATCTTTTTCATGTACATGACTTTTAAGTTATCCCATATACCTTTAGCTGTGCTTTCACTAGCAACCTCCTGCAAAACCTCAATGGAGAGATTCAATATGATGATTGATCTAGCCTTTTTATCTAAAGCTATGAATTTATCTGACGTCATATCTGTTGGCTTTTTCCCCACTTCATCTAGTGCAATCTCACACCCATCTTGTATTAAAATGGCCTACATCTTGAGCTGCTATATACTGAAGTTAATGCCCTGGTCAAACTTTTACATAGAAGTCTTCGTTATTGTTATGATGGCTAAATATTAATATTCTGACTTTTTTTCAACAAGTAGGCCCCACACATGAAACCAGATAGTGGGCCCCACAAAAACATGGATGAGGGCCAAAAGACAAAGTCGAGACGTGGGACCCACAAATAAAATTTAACTTTGTTTACAAAACCGAGACAGTGGGCCCTACAAGATAAAACTGAGGCTGTGGGCCCTGCTTGGACTCACGATAAAATCTAATTTACTTTTTGATGTGGAGGATCTACCTTAGTGGCAACCATAGAGCATATGGTAAGTTAGACCAAAAAGAGAAGCTCTGATACCCGTTTGTTAGGGAAAATGCCCTCGGATCGGATACCGGTTGAATTTAATAGCCCGAATCTTAATAACAAAAAATATAGAAAAGGCAAAATAAATGGGACAGGACACAAGGATTTACATGGCTCGCTCAATGTGACCTATGTACATAGCTGGAGGTTGAGCCAAATTTACTAATATATGAAGAATGTATAAAAGTACAAAGGCTGGAACAAAAGACTTTTAAGACCTCATCAAATATACAGAAAAAAAACTGAAGAAAGAATGAGAGGATTGGTTTTGTTTTTGGTGCAAAGGACTTAGCAATTTAAGCCCTCTATTTATAGTGCAAAACTTGAGCTTCCGTCTAAAAGGATTTTGTCAATTTTCCTTCAACTCTCTATAAACTTCGCACATGAAAATCTTACCAGAAACTCACTTAAAGACTTTTGTCCAAGCATAGCCAAAAACCAAAGCCTGCCTTGGCCAACAATATTTGACTCGTGAGGGCCAAGACATTCAATAGTCAATAGTTCTTTAGATTAGTTGACTTTCTCTCTCTTGCTTGTATATAAGTTGTACTTGTAACAATGTTTTAGAGTGAGTGAATGTAGTTTCATTTTTCTCTACATTCAGTTTATATCATTCTTCTTTCCCTCTTCTCTCTATCGTATTCCTTCACATAGTATCAGAGCTTTTGGAGCTCTAGGGTTCTATTCTTCAAATCCTCGGGACCTTTTTTTCTTGATTCCTTTTGTAATCCTCTAATCGATTATTCGATTGAGTCTTTCTGTTTATTTCGATCCTCTCCTATGTTCTTGATTGATCAGAAATATTAGAAGATGAGTTCACCAGCCTCTTCGATTTCATCTATTTCAGCTGGAAAAGATCCTTCATCTCTTTATTTTGTTCATCATTTTGACAATTTCACCACAATGATTGCACAACCAGAGCTCAACACAAACAATTATACAACTTGGAGCAGATCGGTTGTTCTTACTCTGTCTATATGCAATAAGCTAGGGTTTCTAGACAGATCTATTTCCAAACCTGTCAATCCAACTGATGCTCTCTTCCCTGGCTAGATTAGAGGTAATAATCTAATCATTGCTTGGCTCCTTCAATTAATATCGCTTTCGATTGCATCGACTGTCTTCTACATTGATATTGCCTCAAGGATTTGGGAGGCGTTGAAGAAGAGATTCGACCAACTTGATGATGTTCGAGTATACAAGTTATAGTATGAAATCTCTGTAGCTCATTAAGGTAACAGACCAGTGGATGCTTATTATACTAACTTGAATGTTCTCTGGGAGGAATTATGGTAGTACAGTTAAATTCCACATTTAATTGTAAATGTGGCAACTGCAATGAAGAATGTTTTTGATAACTTGCATATTCATGCATATTTCAGTCCATACTTTGCGTACATTTGCATAGTTATTTGTCACATTTTGTATGCTTTTATGTG
>JAOTAY010027314.1:0-27065 GCA_025629805.1 Erythroxylum baracoense | reverse complement strand
TTTCGGTTATAGATTATGTTGTGTTATGGTCTTTTCCGCAGCGTATTGTGAATACTTGGACCATACGCGATCCAACACTCTAGGCACCCTCGTTGAGCAAAACAACTAGTTGGCATGGTCGTTAGGCACCTATGGTGGGTAAAATAGCCTGTTGGCATAGTCGTTAGACACCTTTAGTGGGTAAAATAACTCGTTGGCACACATTTGGTCAAAAATAATCCGTTGGCATGGTCGCCAGGCACATTCGGTCAAAAAAACAATCCATTGGCACAGTGACTACGCACTTTCAGTGGGCAAAACAATCTATTGGCATGATTGCTAGGCACCCTCGATGAGAAAAATAGTCCGCTGGCACACCTTCGGTGGGAAAAACTGTCCATTGGCACAGTTGCTAGGCACCTTTGGTGGAAAAAATGGCACATTGGCACATCATCAGTTGGCAAAATAGCCCATTGGCACACCTTTGGTGGGTAAAATAGCACGTTGATATGGTCGCTAGGCACCTTTGGTGGGACAAACAGCTCGTGGGCACACCTTTGATGGGAAAAATAGCCTGTTGGCACAACTTCGCTGGACAAAACAGTCCGTTGACATGATCTCTAAGCACATTCGGTGGAAAAAAAATCCATCGGCATGGTGGCTTGGCTCCTTCGGTGGGCAAACTAATCCATTGGGATGGTGGCTATGCACCTTGGGTGGGTAAAACAACCCGTTGGCATGGTCGCTAGACACCTTTATTGGGAAAAACAACCCATTGGCACAATTGCTAGAAACCTTTGATGGGTGAAATAGCCCGTTGGGCAAAACAACCCGTTGGCACCTTTGTTGGGCAAAACAACCCATTGGCACAGTGGTTAGGTACCTTTAGTCGAAAAAATGGACCGTTGGGCACCTTCGGTGGGTAAATAGCCCGTTGGCAAACCTTCAGCAGGCAAAACATTCCATTCACAAGGTTGTTACGTACATTCGGTGGAAAAACAATATGTTGGCACGGTGGCCATGAACCTTTGGTGATAAAAATAGTCCATTGGCACAGTCTCTAGGCCACATTTGGTGGAAAAAATGGCCCATTGGCACACCTTCGATAGCCAAAACAACCCATTAGCACACCTTTGGCGGGAAAAATAGTCTGTTGGCACACCTTTACTGGGAAAACAGTCCGTTGGTACTATTGGTAGACACCTTCGTTGAGTAAGACAACCTATTGGCATGGTCACTAGACACAATCGGTGGGCAAAACAACCCATTGGGCACCTTCAATAGGTAAAACATCCTGTTGGCATAGTCGTTAGGCACAATTGGTGGGCAAACTAACCCGTTGGGCATAGCTCATTAGCTTAGTTGCTAGGCACCAGCGATGGGCAAAACAACCAGTTGGTAAGGTCGCTAGGCACCTTCGGTGGGATAAAAAACCCATTGGGTGCCTTCGATAGGCAAAATATTTCGTCGGCATGGTCGCTAGGCACCCTTGATAAGAGAAATAGTCCGTTGGCACACCTTCGATGTAAAATAGTCAATTACCACAGTCACTAGGCACATTTGGTGGAAAAAATGGCCCGTTGACACATCTTTAGTGGGCAAAACATCCCATTGGCACATCTTTGGTGGGAAAAATAGTCCGTTGGCACAATCTCTGTGCACATTCAGCAGAAAAACAGTCTATTGGCACTGTGGCTAGGCAAATTTGGTGGACAACACAATCCATTGGCACAGTCACTATGCACCTTGGGTGGGGAAAACAGCCAGTTGGCACAGTCGTTAGACACCTTTGTTGGGTAAGACAACCTGTTGGCATGGTCACTAGACATAATCGGTGGGCAAATCAACCCGTTGGGCACCTTCGATGGGAAAAATAGCCCGTTAGCACAGTGGCTAGGCATAATCGGTGGGCAAACTAGCCCGTTGGGCACCTTCGGTAGGTAAAATAGCTCGTTCGCACGATTGCTAGGTACCCTCAGTGGGCAAAACAGCCAGTTGACACGATCACTATGCACCTTGGTTGGGAAAAATAACATGTTGGCACGGTCGCTAGGTACCTTCTCTTGGAAAATAGTCCGTTGCCAGTTAGGCAATTTAGTGGCCCAAATAGCCTATTGACACGGTTGCTAGGCACCCTCGATGAGAATAATAGTCTGTCAGCACGTCATTGTTGGACGAAATAGTCCATTGTCGCAGTCACTATGCACCATCAATGGGCTAAACAACTAGTTGGCATGGTCACTAGGCACCTTCGGTGGGATAAACAACTCATTGGGCACTTTCGATAGGCAAAACAACCGATTGGCATAGTGGCTAGGCACTTTCGATAGGAAAATAGCCCGTTGGGTAACTTCAGTTAGTAAAATAGCTCGTTCGCATAGTTGCTAGGCACCATTCATGGGCTAAACAACTAGTTGGCAAGGTCGCTAGGCACCTTTGGTGGGATAAACAACCCATTGGGTGCCTTCGATAGGTAAAACATTTCGTTGGCATGGTCGCTAGGCACGCTTAATAGGAGACATAATCCGTTGGCACACCTTCGGTGTAAAACAGTCCATTGCCATAGTCACTAGGCACATTTGGTAGATAAAATGGCCCGTTGGCACACCTTTAGTGGACAGAACAACCCATTGGCACACCTTTGGTGGGCAAAATAGTACGTTGGTACGGTCGCTAGGCACCTTTGGTGGGAAAAACAGCCCGTTGGCACAACTTGGGTGGCAAAAATATCCCATTAGCACACCTTTGCTGGGAAAAATAGTCCGTTGGCACAGTCTCTACGCACATTCGACGAAAAAAACTGTCTGTTAGCACTGTGGCTAGGCACCTTCGGTGGATAACACAATCCGTTGGCATGGTCGCTATGCACCTTGGGTGAGGAAAACAGCCCGTTAGCACGGTCGTTAGACACCTTTTTTGGGTAAGACATCCTGTTGGCATCGTCATTAGACACAATCGGTGGGCAAAGCAACCTGTTGGGAACCTTCGGTGGGAAAAACAACCCATTAGCACAGTCGCTCGATATAATCGGTAGGTAAAATAGCCCATTGGAAACCTTTGGTAGGAAAAATAACTCATTAACATAAGTGCTAGGTACCATGAGTGGGCAAAACAACCGGTTGACACGGTCACTATACACCTTGGTTGGAAAAAATAGCATGTTGGCACGGTCGCTAGGTACCTTCTCTGGGAAAACAGCCCGTTGACGGGCTCATTAGGCAGTTTAGTGGGCTAAACAGCTTGTTGACATGGTTGCTAGGCACCCTCGATGAGAATAACAGTCTGTCGGCACATCATCGTTGGATGAAGCAGTCCATTATCGCAATCACTAGGCACCATCGATAGGCTAAACAACCAGTTGGCAAGGTCGCCAGGCACGTTCGGTGGGATAAACAACCTATTGGGCACCTTCGACAGGCAAAACAACCCGTTGGCATGGTGGCTAGGCACCTTCGGTCAGAAAATAGCCCATTGGGTAACTTCATTTAGTAAAACAGCTCGTTGGCATAGTTGCTAGGCACTATCGATTGGCTAAACAACTAGTTGACAAGGTCGCTAGGCACCTTCGGTGGGATAAACAACCCATTGGGTGCCTTCGATAAGTAAAACATTTCGTTGGCATGGTCGCTAGGCACCCTTGATAGGAGAAATAGTTCGTTGGAACACCTTTAGTGTAAAACAGTCCATTATCACAGTCACTAGGCACATTTGGTGGAAAAAATCGCACTTTGGCACACCTTTAGTGGGCAAAACAACCCATTGGCACACCTTCGATGGGTAAAATAGCACGTTGGTAAGGTCGCTAGGTACCTTTGGTGGGAAAATAACCCGTTGGCATAGCTTGGGTGGCAAAACTAGCTCGTTAGTACACCTTTGCTGGGAGAAATAGTACGTTAGCATAGTCTCTACGCATATTCGGTGGAAAAAAAGTCTATTGGAACTATGGCTAGGCACCTTCGGTGGATAACACAATCCATTGGCATGGTCGCTATACACCTTCGGTGGGGAAATAGCTCGTTGGCACGGTCGTTAGACACCTTTTTTTGGTAAGGCAACCTGTTGGCATAGTCACTAGGCACAATCGGTGGGCAAAGGAACCCGTTGGGCACTTTCTGTGTGAAAAATAGCTCGTTAGCACAGTCGCTAGACATAATCAGCTGGCAAAATGGCCTGTTGGGCACCTTTGGTAGGCAAAATAGCTCGTTCACACGGTTGTTAGGTACCCTTGGTGGGCAAACAGCCGATTAACACAGTCACTACGCACCTTGATTGGGCAAAATAACATATTGGGACGGTCGCTAGGTACCTTCTGTGAGAAAACAGTCCGTTGGGTAACTTCAGTTGGTAAAACGGTTGACACGTCTAAGCCCCCTTGGTGAGAAAAACAAAATGTTGGCCACCTTCAGTGGCAGAACCGCTCGTTGACACAGTCTCTAGGCACCCTCAATGTGCAAAACAACCCATTGGCATGGTCATTAGGCACCTTTGGCAGGTAAAATAGCCTGTGGCTGGGCACCTTCACCAGATAAAACAACTCGTTGGGCACATTTGGTAGGTAAAACAGCCGGTTGGCACACCTTCGTTGTGCAAAACAGTCCGTTGGCCCGGTCGCTAGGTACATTCGATGAAAAAAACTGTCCGTTGGCACAGTGGCAGGGCACATTCAGTGGGCAAATCAACCCTTTAGCATACCTTCTGTAGGCAAAATAGTATGTTGATACGGTCGCTAGACACCTTTGCTGGGAAAAATAACCCGTTGGCATAACTTTGGCAGGAAAAACAGCTCGCTGGCACACCTTCGCTGGGCAAAACAGTCCGTTTGCCCGATCTCTTGGCACAATCGGTGAAAAAAAATATGTTAGCAAGGTGGCTAGGCACCTTTTGTGGGCAAAACAATCCACTGACATGGTAGCTACGCACCTGAGGTAGGCAAAACAGCCCATTGGCATAATCACAGGACACCTTTTTTAGGTAAGGTAGCCCGTTGGCACGACCACAGGAACAATCAGTGGGAAAAAAACCCGTTGGGCACCATTGGTGGGTAAAACAGCTTGTTAACAAAGTGACTAGGCACCTTTGGTAGGAAAAATAGCCTGTTCACACGGTCGCTATATACCCTCAGTGGCCAAAACAGCCTATTGACTTGGTCACTATGCACCTTGGTTAGACAAAACATCCTGTTGTTATGGTCGCTAGGCACATTCAGTTGGCACGGTTGCTAGACAACTTTCATGGGAAAAACAACTAGTTGGAACACCTTCGGTGGGCAAAACACCCTGTTGGTATCATTGCTAGGTACCCTCGATGAGAAAAATAATCTGTTGGCACACCTTTGGTGGGTAAAACATTCCATTGGCATAGTCGCTAGGCACCATCAATGGGAAAAACAACGAGTTGGCATGGTCACTAGGCACCTTCGGTGGGATAAACAACCCATTGGGCACCTTCGGTTGGTAAAACAGCCCGTTGGCACAGTGGCTAGTCACCCTCGATGGGAAAAATAGCTCCTTGGGTAACTTCAGTTGGTAAAATAGCCCCTTGGCATGGTCACTAGGCACATTTGGGGGGAAAAACAGAAAGTTGCCCATCTTCAGTGGGCAAAATAACCTGTTGGCACGGTCGCTAGGCACCCTCCTTGAGCAAAACAACTCGTTGGCATGGTCGTTAGGCCCCTTTAAGGGGGAAAATGGCCTATTGGCACGGAGGTAAGGCACCTTCAGTTTGAAAAATAGCCCGTTGGGCATCTTCGGTGGGTAAAACAACCCATTGGCACACCTTTGCTGGGAAAAATAGTTCGTTGGCACGGTCCTAGGCACATTCGGTGGAAAAAACAATACGTTGGCACGATAGCTAGGCACCTTCAATCGACAAAACAACCTGTTGGGCATCTTTGGTGGGTAAAACAGCACATCGGTATACCTTCTCTTGGCAAAATCGTCCATTGACACGGTCCCTAGGTACATTCGATGAAGAAAACAATCCGTTGGCATGGTGGCTAGGCACTTTCTGTGGGTAAAATAGTCCATCGTCATGGTCGCTAGGCACCCTTGAGAAATAGTTCGTTGGCACAACTTTGGTGGGTATAAAAGTCTATTGCCACAGTCGCTAGGCACATTTGGTGGAAAAAATGGCCCATTGGCACACCTTCAGTTGTGAAAATAGTCCGTTAGCACGGTCGTTAGGCAGTTCAGTTAGTAAAATAGCCTGTTGGCATGGTTACTAAGCACCCTCGGTGAGAAAAATAGTCCATTTGCATACCTTCGGTGAGCGAAGCAGTCTATTGGGACAGTCGTTAGGCACCATCGATGTGCAAAACAACCAGTTGGCATGGTTGCTAGGCACCTTCGGTGGATAAATAGACCATTAGGTACCTTCGGTGTGCAAAACAGCCAATTGGCATGGTGGCAAGGCAGCCTTTGGTGGGAAAAATAGCCTATTGGGTAACTTCAGTTAGTAAAATAGCCCGTTGGCATGGTCGCTAGGCACCTTTGGTCGGAAAAATAGAAAGTTGCCCATCTTCGGTGGGCAAAACAACCTGTTGGCATGGTCGCTAGGCACCCTCGTTGGGCAAAACAACCCATTGGCATGGTTGTTAGGCACCTTCTGTGGGTAAAACAGCTGGTTGGCATGGTGGCTAGGCACTTTAGGTCAGAAAAACAGCCCGTTAGGCACCTTCGGTGGGTAAGACGACCCGTTGGCGTACATTGTCGGTTAGTAAAATAGCCCATTCGCACACCTTTGGTAGGCAAAATAACACGTTGGTATGGTCACTAGGCACCTTTGGTGGGAAAAACAACACGTAGGCATAACTTTGGTGGGAAAAATAGCCCGTTGGCACACCTTTATTGGACAAAACATTGACTTGATCTCTGAGCACATTTGGTGGAAGAAACAATCCATTGGCATGGTGGCTCGGCTCTTTCAGTGGGCAAACCAATCCATTAGCATGGTGGCTATGTACCTTGAGTAGGCAAAACAACCAATTGGCATGGTCACTAGACACCTTTATTGTTAAAAACAACTCATTGGCACAATTGCTAGGAACCTTTGGGGGGTGAAACAGCCCGTTGGCACCTTTTTTGGACAAAACAACCGATTGGCACGGTGTCTAGGTACCTTCAGTCGAAAATATAGCCTGCTGGGCATCTTCGGTGGGTAAAACAGCCTGTTGGCACAACTTCAGTCGATAAAACAGTCCATTCGTAAGGCCGCTACACACATTCGGTGGAAAAACAATCCGTTGACACGGTGGCTATGAACCTTTGGTGGGCAAAATAGTCTATTAGCATAGTCTCTAGGCACGTTTGGTGGAAAAAATGGCCCATTGGCATACCTTCAGTAGACAAAACAACCCGTTAGCACACCTTCAGTGGGAAAAATAGTCCGTTGGCACATCTTTGTTAGGAAAACAGTCCGTTGGCAAGGCCTCTATGCACATTTAGTGGAAAAAAACAATCTGTTGACACGATGACTAGGCATCTTCGTTAGGCAAAACAATCCACTGGCATGGTCGCTATGTACCTTGGGTGGGTAAAACAGCCAGTTGGCACTGTCGGTAGATACCTTTGTTAGGTAAGACAGCCTATTGGCATGGTCACTAGACACAATCGGTGGGCAAAACAAACCATTGGGCACCTTCGATGGGCAAAATAGCTCGTTGGCATAGTCATTAGGCACAATTGGTGAGCAAACTAACCCGTTGGGCCCCTTCGATGGGCAAAATAGATCTTTCGCACAGACACTGGGTAACCTTGGTGGGCAAAACAGCCCATTGCCAAGGTCGCTATGCACCTTGGATGGGCAAAACAATCCGTTGGTAGGGTCGTTAGGCACCTTTAGTTCGCACGGTCGCTAAACAACTTTAGTGGGAAAACAACAAGTTGGCACACCTTCGATGGGAAAAATAGCCTGTTAGCACGATTGCTAGGCACATTCGGTGGAAAAAACAATCCGTTGACACAATGACTAGGAACCTTTAGTGGGAAAACAGTCCGTTGACATTGTCGTTAGGCAGTTTGGTGGGCAAAATAGCCTGTTTGTATGGTTGCTAGGTACCTTTGATGAGAAAAATAGTGCATTGGCACACATTTGGTGGGCGAAACAGTCCTTTGGCACAGTCACTAGGTGCTATCGATGGGCTAAAAAACTAGCTGACATGGTTGTTAGGCATCTTTGGTGGGATAAACAACCCATTGGGCACCTTCAGTCGGCAAAACAACCTATTGGCATGGTGGCTAAGCACCATCAGTGGGAAAAACAACCTGTTGGGTAACTTAAGTTAGTAAAATAGCCCGTTGTCCCAGTCGCTAAGCACCATTGATGGGCTAAACAACTAGTTGGCATGGTCGCTAGGCACCTTCGGTGGGATAAACAACCCTTTGGGCACCTTTGGTGGGCAAAATAGTTCGTTGGCATGGTCACTTGGCACCCTCGATGCGAGAAGTAGTTCGTTGTCACACCTTCAGTGTAAAACAGTCCATTGCCTCAATCACTAGGCATATTTAGTGAAAAAAATGGCCCGTTGCCACACCTTTAGTGCAAAAAACAACACGTTGGTACGGTCGCTAGACACCTTCGGTGGGAAAAATAGCACGTTGGTACAGACGCTAGGCACCTTTGCTGCAAAAAATAGCCCGTTGGCACACCTTCAATGGGAAAAATAGCCCGTTGGCACAACTTTGCTGGGAAAAATAGTCCGTTGGCACGGTCTCTATGCACATTCGATGGAAAAAACAATCTATTGGCACGGTGGCTAGGCACCTTCGGTGGGTAAAACAATCTATTGGCATGGTCGCTATGCACCTTGGGTGGGCAAAACAGCCCATTGACATGGTTGTTAAACACCTTTGTTAGGTAGGACAACCTATTGGCACAGTCACTAGACACAGTCAGTAGGGAAAACAACCCTTTGGGCATTTTTTGTATGTAAAACAGCCCGTTGGCACTGTCGCTACACACAATTGGTGGGCAAAATAGTCCGTTGGGCACCTTCGGTGGGCAAAATAGCTTGTTTGCATAGTTGCTAAGTACCCTCGGCGAGCAAAACAACTCATTGACACTGTCACTATGCACCTTAGCTGGGTAAAATAGCCCATTGGCAGGGTCACTAGGCACCTTTGGTTGGCACGGTCGCTAGACAAGTTTGGTGGGAAAACAACCAATTGGCACACCTTCGGTTGGCACGGTCTCCAGTCACATTTAGTGGAAAAAACAATTTGTTAGTACGGTAGCCAGGCACCTTCGACTAGACAACAGTCTGTTGGCACGGTCATTAGGCAGTTCAATGGGCTAAACAACCTATTGACACAGTTGTTAAGCACCCTCGATGAGAAAGCAATCCCTTGGCACATCATCGATGGACGAAACTGTCTATTGGAATAGTCGCTAGGCACCATCAATGGAGAAACAACCTGTTGGCATGGTCACTAGGCACCTTTGGTTAGATAAACAGCCCATTGGGCACCTTCGATGTGCAAAACAACCTGTTGGCATGGTGGCTTGGCACCTTTGGTGGGAAAAGCATAAAGTTGGCCACCTTCGGTGGGGAAAAAAGCCCGTTGGCATAGTCATTAGGCACCCTAGTTGGGAAAAACAACCTGTTGGTATGGCTGTTAGGCACCATCGGTGGGTGAAACAGCCAGTTGGTATGATGCCAGGCACCTTCAGTAGAAAAAATAGCCTGTTAGGCACCTTCTTTGGGCAAAACAGTTCGTTGGCACACCTTCAGTTGGCAAAACAGTCCGTGGCAAGGTTGTTAGGCACATTCAGTGGGAAAAACAATCCATTGGCAAGGTGGCTATAAACCTTCAATTGGCAAAACAGTCCATTGGCACAGTCGCTAGGCACATTAGTGGAAAAAATGGCTAGTTAGCACACCTTTGGTAGGTAAAACAACCCATTGGAATACCTTTTGTGGGAAAAAGAGCATATTGGTGTGGTCGCTAGGCAACTTTGGGGGAAAAATAGCCCGTTAGCGCACCTTAGATGGGAAAAATAGCCTGTTGGCAAACCTTCACTGGGCAAAACAGTCTGTTGGCACAGTCTCTAGGCACATTTGGTGGAAAAAACAATCCGTTGGCATGGTGACTAGGCACCTTCGGTTGGCAAAGCAATCCATTGGCATGGTCGCTGCGCACTTGAGGTGGGCACCTTTGTTAAGTAAGATAGCCTGTCGGCACAACCATTAGGCACAATCGATGGGCAAAACAACCTGCTGGGCTCCTTCAGTGGGTAAAACAGCCTACTTACACAGTCGCTAGGCACCTTTGGTGGGAAAAATAGCCCATTCATACCGTAATTATGTACCCTCGTTGGGAAAAATAGCCCGTTGACATGATCACTATACACCTTGGTTGGGCAAAACAATCTATTGTTATAGCTGCAAGGTAACTTCGGTTGGCACGGTCGTTAGACAACTTTTGTGGGAAAAACAGCTGGTTGGCACACCTTCGGTGGGCAAAACAGTCCATTGGCACGGTCGCTAGGCATATTTGGTGGAAAAAACAATCCGTTGGCACGGTGGCTAGGCACCATCAATGGGCAAAATAGTCTGTTGGAACGGTCGTTAGGTAGTTCAGTTGGCAAAATAGACTGTTGACACGATTGCTAGGCACCCTCGATGGGAAAAATAATCTAGTAGCGCACCTTTGATGGGAGAACCAGTCCATTCGCACAGTCGCTATGGACCATCGATGGACTAAACAACGAGTTGGCATAGTCGTTAGGAATCTTCAGTGGAATAAACAACCTGTTGGGCACCTTCGGTGGACAAAATAGCTCGTTGGCACGGTGGCTAGGCACCTTCGGTATGAAAAACAACCCCTTAAGTAACTTCAATTAGTAAAATAGCCCTTTAGGATGCTCGCTAGGCATCTTTGGTAGGAAAGACAGAAAGTTGCCCTCCTTTGGTGAGCAAAACAACCCATTGGCATGGTCACTAGGCACCCTCGTTAGGTAAAACAACCCGTTGGCATGGTCGTTAGGCATCTTTGATTGGAAAAATAGCCCATTGGCACGATGGCTAGGCACCTTCGATCGGTAAAACAACCCGTTGGGCACGTTCAGTGGGTAAAATAGCCCATCGGCACATCTTCACTAGGTAAAATAATCCATTTACCCGGTCCTTAGGTACATTCGGTGGAAAAAACAATCTGTTGGCACGGTGGCTAGGCACCTTCAGTAGGTAAAATAGTCTGTCGGCATGGTCACTAAGCACCCTTGATGAGAGAAATAGTCCATTGGCACAACTTTGGTAGGTAAAAAAGTCCATTGCCACAGTCGCTAGGCACATTTGGTGGAAAAAATGGCCCGTTGGCACAGCTTTAGTAGGGAAAACAGTCTGTTGGAATGGTCGTTAGGCAGGTTAGTTGTTCAAACAGCCTATTGGCACAGTTGCTAGGCACCCTTGATGAGAAAAATAGTCTTTTGGCACACCTTTGTTGGGCAAAATAGTCCATTGGCATAGTCGCTAGGCGCCATCGACGAGCAAAACAACCAGTTGACATGGTCGCTCGGCACCTTCTGTGGATAAATAGACCATTAGGCACCTTCAGTTTGCAAAACATCCTATTGGGTAACTTTAGTTGGTAAAATAGCCCATTGGCATGGTCGCTAGGCACCTAAAAGTTACTGACCTTTGGTGGACAAAACAACCTATTGGCATGGTCGCTAGGCACCCTCGTTGGGTAAAACAACCCTTTGGCATGGTTGTTAGGCAGCTTCGATAGGTAAAACAGCGCATTGGCACAGTGGCTAGGCACCTTTAGTCAGAAAAATAGCCCGTTGGCACAGTGGCTAGGCACCTTCAGTCAGAAAAACAGCCCGTTGATGCACATTCGGTTAAAAAATCAATCCATTGGCACATTCGCTAGGCACATTTGGTAAAAAAACAATCCATTGACACGGTGACTAGGCACCTTTGGTGGGCAAAATAGTCCTTTGGCACGGTCGCTAGGCACCCTCGATGAAAAAGTCCGTTGTCACACTTTTGGTGGGAAAAACAGTCCATTTGCACAGTCATTAGGCTCATTTGGTGGAAAAATGTCCCGTTGGCACATCCTTGGTGGGCAAGACAGCCAATTGGCACACCTTTGGTGGGGTAAATAGCACATTGGTATGGTCACTAGGTACCTTTGGTGGGAAAAACAACCCATTGGCACACCTTTGGTGGGAAAAATATCCCATTGGCAAACCTTCGCTAGGCAAACCAGTCCGTTGGCAGGATCTCTGTGCGCATTCGGTGGAAAAAACAATCCATTGGCAAGTTGGCTAGGCACCTTCGATGGGCAAAACAATCCACTGGCATGGTGGCTATGTACCTTGGGTGGGCAAAACAATCCGTTGGCGTGGCCCCTAGACACCTTTGTTGGGAAAAATAGCATGTTGGCACAATTGCTAGAACCTTTGGTGGGTAAATAACCCATTGGCACCTTTGTTGGGCAAAACAGCCCATTGGCATAGTAGCTAGGCACTTATGGTGGGAAAAACAGTCTATTTGCACAGTCGTTAGGCACCAATGGTGGGTAGAACAACCCGTTGGCATGGTCGCTAGGCACTTTCGAAGGGCAAAACAACTCGTTGGTCACCTTCAGTGGGAAAAAGAGCTCGTTGGGCACTCTCGATGGGCAAAAGAGCCCATTGGCTTGGTCACTAGTCATCTTAAGTGGGTGAAATAGCTTATTGGACACCTTCGATGGGTAAAATGGTCCAGGGGCAAAACAACTTGTCTAGGCCCCTTCAATGAGTAAAACAGCTCATTGGAATTGTTGTTGGGTAGTTCGGTGGGCAAAACAGCCTGTTAGCACGGTGCTAGGCACATACGGTGGGCAAAACAACTAGTCGGCATGGTCGCTAGGCACCTTTAGTGTGATAAACAACCCATTAGGCACCTTCGGTGGGCAAAACAACCTGTTGGCATAGTGGCTAGGCACCTTCTGTGGGAAAAACAACCCGTTGGGTAATTTCAGTTTGTAAAATAGCCCATTGTCACAGTCACTAGGCACCTTTGGTGGGAAAAATAGAAAGTTGATCTCCTTTGATGGGCAAAACAACCCGTTTGCACAGTCGCTAGGCACCCTCGTTGGCTAAAACAACCCGTTAGCATGATAACTAAGCACCTTCGATGGGCAAAATAGCCCGTTGGCATAGTGGCTAGGAACCTTCGAATGAAAAAATAGCCCTTTGGGAACCTTCAGTGGGTTAAAACAACCCATTGGCACACCTTCGCTGGGCAAAATAGTCCATTGGCACGGTCCCTAGGTACATTCGGTGGAAAAAACATTCTGTTGGCACGGTGGCTAGGCACCTTTAATGGGCAAAATAACCCGTTGGCATGGTTGCTAGGCACCCTCGATGAGAGAAATAGTCCCTTGGCACACCTTCAGTAGGTAAAACAGTCCATTACCACAGTCGCTAGGCACATTTGGTGGAAAAAATGGTCCGTTGGCATACCTACGACGGGTAAAATAGCACATTGGTAAGGTCATTAGGCACCTTTGGTGGGAAAAATTGCCCGTTATCACACGTTCAGTGGGAAAAATGGCCCATTGGCACACCTTTGCTGGGCAAAATAGTCTGTTGGCATGGTCTCTAGGCACATTCGATGCAAAAAACAATCTGTTGGCACAGTGGCTAGGCTCCTTCAGCAGGCAAAACAATCTATTGGCATGGTCGCTATGCACCTTGGGTGGGCAAAACAGCCCATTGGCACGGTTGTAAGACACTTTTGTTAGGTAAGACAGCCCTTTGGCACGGTCACTAGACATAATCGGTGGGGAAAACAGCATGTAGCATGGTTGCTAGGTGCCTTTAGTGGGAAAAATAGCCCTTTCGCACAGTCATTAGGCAACCTTGGCAGGCAAAACAGCCCGTTGACACAATCACTATGCACCTTGGTTGGGCTAAACAGGCCGTTGGCACTGTCGCTAGACAATTTTGGTGGGAAAAACAACCAGTTTGCACACCTTTGGTGGGCAAAACAGTCAGTTGACGCAGTCGCTAGACACATTCCATGGAAGAAACAATCCATTGGCACTGTGGCTGGGCACCTTCGGTGGGCGAAACAGTCCGTTGGGTAACTTCAGTAGGCAAAACAGCCCGTTGGCACGGTCATTAGCAACTTTGATTGGAAAAACAATCCACTGACATGGTGGCTAAGCATCTTTGATGGGCAAAACAACCTATTAACATGATCACTATACACCTTGGTTGGGCAAAACAGCCCGTTGGCACGATCGCTAGGCACCTTCGGTTGGCATGGAAGCAAGACAGTTTGGGGGAAAAAATCCAGTTGGCACACCTTCGGTGGGCAAAACAGTACGTTGGCATGGTCACTAGGCACATTCGGTGTAAAAAATCCATTGTCATGGTGGCTAGACACCTTCGATGGGAAAACAGTTTATTTGCACGGTCGTTAGGCAATTCAATGGGCAAAATAGCCTGTTGACATAGTTGCTTGGTACCCTTGATGAGAAAAACAATCCATCTGCACATCATCAGTGGGCAAAACAGTCAATTGGCACAATCGCTAGGCACCATTGATGGGCAAAATAACCTATTGGCATGGTAGCTAGGCACCATCGATGGGATTAATAGCCTATTGGGCACCTTCAGCGAGCAAAACAACCCTTTGGCACAGTATCTAGGCACCTTTGGTGGGAAAAATAGCCAGTTGGGTAACTTCAGTTGGTAAAACAACCCGTTAGCAGTATCGCTACGCACCTTTTGTGGGAAAAGTAGAAAGTTGCCCACCGAAACAGCCAATTGGCACAGTCGATTGGCACCCTCGTTGGGTAAAACAACCCATTGGCATGGTCGTTAGGCACCTTTGGTGGGCAAAACAACTCATTGGCACGGTGACTAGGCACTTTTAGTCAGAAAAATAGCCCGTTGGGCACCTTCGGTATGTATAACAACTCATTGGCATGGTCACTAGGCACATTCGATGGAGAAAACGATTTGTTCGCAAGGTCGCTAGACCTTTTCGGTGGTAAAACAGCTCGTTAAAAAGATCACTAGGTACCTTCAGTGGGTAAAATAGCCCGTTGGCCACCTTTGGTGGGTAAAACAACCCGTTGGCACGGACACTAAGCAAGTTCAGTGGGAAAAATAGTCAGTTGGCACACCTTCGGTGGGCAAAACAGCCAGTTGGTGCGATCGTTAGGCACCTTTGGTGAGAAAAACAACACGTTGGGCACCCTCAGTGGGTAAAACACCCTTGATTGGCGAAACTACCCATAGGCACAGCTGCTAGGGACCCTTAGTGGGCAAAACAGCCTATTGGCAGGGTCGTGAGGTACCTTGGGCGGGTAAAACAACTCGTTGGCATAGTTTTTAGGCACCCTCGATGGGTGAAACAGCTAATTAGCACAGTTCCTAGGCACACTTGATAAGAAAAGTAGTCCGTTGGCACACCTTCGATGGGCAAAACAGTCCACTGGTAAAGTCGCTAGGCTCCATCGATGGGCAAAATAACCAGTTGGCATAGCCATTAGGCACCTTCGATGGGATAAACAACCTGTTTGCCTTTATTTTGATTAAAGGTGAACAAGTAGGACTTTGTTTCGGTTTCCGAGTGTGTAAGTAATTTAAAGTGATTCCAAACTAGGAAATAAGAAAGAAAATATTGCGACTCATAATTTCTGACTAAGATCAAATGATTGTGTATGCTAGAAAGGGACAAAAATCTAACAAAAAGAACCTTTCTTTATTGATAAACAATTCGGCAAAACACAATGACTAGGAAATTGAAAATTGCTAGTGACAATTGAAAAAGAAAGACTAATGCTAAGAAAAAATAGAGGATTACCAAAAATAGAAATAAGCTAATAGGTTTGCTAGGTTGCCAGGCTTTTGATATATGAGATGTCAGAGAGCTTCTTTCTACTTCAAAACTTCTATTTATAGCCCACGATGATGACTGTCCTACTGCAATTTAACTTGTAATCCGATAAAACTTTATCCTGCTAGATAGAGATAAGATTTGAATAAAACTTTATCTTGTTAGATAGAGATAAGATATCAGATAGAGATAAAATTTGGATAAAACTTTATCCTATCAGATAAAGATAAAACTTGGTTAAAACTTTATCAAGTTTATCTCCTCATTATCTTTGACTTCAAGACTCCCATTCCAACTCAAATTCTACTACTTTCCTTTTTGCTAGGCACTAAATTTTTTGATGGGTCAGGGTCAGTGGCTTTCTTCTGGACTTGGAATAATGGGCTCTCTTTGGGCTTCGAGTTTTCAGCCCAAAACTATAAAAATGGGCCAAACCTATTTTTCGGTGTAAACATTTTCCCCCTGCACCTTTAGGCTTATAAATATAAGCCTTATAGTGTCCATTAACTTATTTAGAAAACCTTTTAGCCAATGCCTTTGCCTATAGTAGATTTTGGACACTTTGTTGTCGTCAACCTCCATGCCCCTCTGATGTACCAAAAATTTGAGAAAATTTCCAACTTTGACTCCAAAAGCGCACTTTAACAGATTGAGTTTGAGTTGGTGTCTCCTCAGTCTCTCAAATTCTTGCCTGAGATGTTCTACCTGGTCATCCTATTTTTTAGACTTGATAACCATGTCATCGATGTAGACTTCTATAATTTTCCCAATGTGCCCACCGATGTATGTTACTTTAGGATCCTTGGCAGTATTCAAGTTGATTTCTTCTAGAGGGTCCTTTACTTGAAGTCTCTCATCTTCCATTTCGGGTGGCGTGACTTGTAGCTCTTCTAAACTTATTTCATCTCTTACTATTTCTGGGATTTCTCCTTCATAAACTAAATCTGTCTTGAAAATCTCCATTTCACGGTTGGCCATTAATTACTTCTTGGCCTGCTGCAAAATTACTTCCTGGATAGCCAGTGCAGCTACTGGCCACCCTTCTTTACTCCCTCGAGCAGTCATTGGCCTGACTAGCCAACGTCTTCTTCTATCGGCCTAAAAGGCCTGATGCTTTTATTCTCCCCTCTAGCACTCATTGCTTGAAGTAGCAAATGCTTGTCTTTGGCAAATTTCATCAGCATAGGCCTGCCTTCTTTGTCCAAACCTTCAAAAGTAATTGGTGTGGTGTCTCCATGGTAATAGCAGGCATCCACCAAGTTGATTTCATCATTGAAAGGATTATTGTCTGCCTTAACCATTTCCACGTTGTCACCATGCTAGAGCAATAAGAACTGGGGAAAGAAAGATGGTACACACATGTTTGCGTGAATCCATCTCTGCCCATAAGTAATTTGTAACTCGCATTAGTATTGATTACGAAGAAGGCAGACACGCACATCTTACTCCCCATTATTATTTGTAGTAGAATTATTCCCAATGTTCTTGCCATGTCCCCAGTCACCGTAGTCGTCACTAGGTCTGTGGCAATGATATCCTCTTCTTGTTTCCCAGGTCCTAGTAACACTTTTAAGGGAATCACGTTTATAGTTGCTCCATTGTCCACCAAAACGCTGTTCAGTGGCCTCCTGTTGATACAAACCTATATGTACAGTGGCTTAGTGTGATTCACTATTAATGACTTGTCGAATGTTATAGTTTTACTGTCCTTAGTCTCCTGCATTTTCTCTGAAAATTTCTCTGCTAGATTTTGTTCTTCTTCTGTAGCTGAAACTTTTTCTTCATCTTTTGGATTGTCCTCAGCTTCATCATCAGGATCGACATGGTGAAAAATAGCTGGCAACAACATAGAAGCAGCTCCCACATAATAAACAGGGACATCACCAACATTGAAGTAACTGTTTACCTGTTCCTCTGCATCGTCATCCTCTGTTTCCTTCCTTCTGAATTTACTCTTTTGAATTCCTTCTTCACTGTGCTCAACCATCTGCTTGGCAATGTTGGCTAGCTTCTTCCCTTTATCAAGCATCTTTTTTTTCTCCACTAAGTGAGCCTGGGTTTAAATTTGAAGTTTTATTCCCAATTCTTCTTTTTCCTGGAACTGTCTCTCAGCCAACTTCATGCTCTCTAACCTTCTTTTCTTTGTTTTAGTGTTTTTCTGAGTAGCAGTAAGTATTTCCTTCTTATCTCTCCTTTTACTTTCCACCTAAATCCACTCTCCAGCTTTCTTAGGCATCGGTGGCTTAACAAATTTCGGGTGACCACCAGTGCTGATGGCTACCTGGGCACCAGCTTCCCTGTTATTTCTGGTGACCTGGTCACCGATCATTTCTAGTTCACCAACTCTCTCCTGACTTTTAGAGGCAATGGTCAGATTGTCTTTCTTTTCCCACATGTTCCACCCTTTTGGCCTCTAAACTTGATTCGTATGCTTCTGTCTTCTTTTTTGGTTGAGCCAATTCCTCATATCAATACTTGCTACGTTCACTGACCCCATCGAGAATGGATTTTTGTCAATGAGCATTATCTCTTCTGAGAACTTGAGAATTTTCTTGCTGATGTGATCTTGAACTACGTTCCTGAAGGCCTAGCACATGTTAGTGGAATGAGTCCACGCGTTATGATACTTGAAATAGTCTTTGGCCTTCATCTCCTCCTTAGTAGGCAAAACGTGATCTATCGTTTGAGTGTTTTGCCCATACATTGCCTGGTCCATGGTCACTGACTGCTGAACTGCCTGGTGACTTGTACTCCTTGGGAGCGCCTGCATCTGGTTGGTCACCAAACTCCCATTGCCCCCTAAGCTCATTCCTTCTTCATAAGTGTGAGGTTAAGTCGCTGGTCCAGTATGGCTGTGGAACCGAACAGGAATCTTGTGGTTGATGGACACTAGAGCCAAGGCAGCTATCGGTGTCTCATCTCTTCTATACAATGGCTGGTAGGTGGTCACCAGCTGTTTCTCCTTATTGGGGCTATCAACCTTGGTGGATTGCCCCCCAAGCTCCTTCATGGGAGAATTTTCTCCCAACTTGATCACCTTGGCTGACGACCCTTCACCCCCAGTTGGAGTGGCCATAGGTGCCACTGACTGATTTTCTGTAGCCACTAGTAGCTTGCTGGCCTGTGAATTAGTTTGATGCAGTGTCTTACTTGACCCTCCTCCGCCTATGCTTTTATCTTTCTCCAGCATGGCATATCCACTAATCGCGGCCAAAATCTCTTTTTGATTACTCCCCAAAGTGTTCAAGAGAGTGTCTGTTTTAGCTGTTAATTTCTCAATGGCCTCCAAAACCTTTATCAAAAGGATCTCAATGTTGCTGGCTTGACTTAACTCAACGGATTGAGGTTGATCTTCCTGCATTGCTATTGCAATGTTTTCCATATCATCACCTCCACTGATGGAAATGTCAGTACTATTACTAGATCATGTTTTCATCATTGCGTGGCCCTACTGGGCGTGCCAAAAATATGTTTGCCTTTATTTTGATTAAAGGTGAATACATAGCCCTTTGTTTCGATTTACGAGCGTGCCAGGAATTTAAAATGATTCCAAACTAGGAAATAAGAAAGAAAATATTATGACTCATAATTTCTGAATAAAATCAAACGATTGTGTATGCTAGAAAGGGACAAAATCTAACAAAAAAGAACCTTGCTTTATTGATAAACAATTCGGCAAAACGCAATGACTAGGAAATTGAAAATTGCTAATGACAATTGAAAAGACTAATGCTAGGAAAAAATAAAGGATTGCCGAAAATAGAAGTAAGCTAATAGGTTTGCTGGGTTGCCAGGCTTTTGATTTATGAGATTTCGGAGAGCTTCTTTCTACTTCAAAACTTCTAATTATAGCCAACGATGATGACTGTCCTACTGCAATTTAACTTGTAATTCGATAAAACTTTATCCTGCTAGATAGAGATAAGATTTGAATAAAACTTTATCTTATTAGATAGAGATAAAATACCAGATAGAGATAAAATTTGGATAAAACTTTGTCAAGTTTATCTCCTCATTATCTTGGACTTCAAACTCCCACTCCAACTCAAATTCTACTACTTTCCTCTTTGCTGGACACTGAATTTTTTGATGGGTCAGGGTCAGTGACTTTCTTCTGGACTTCTAACAATGGGCTCTCTTTGGGCTTCAGGTTTTCAGCCCAAAATAGTAAAAATAGGCCGAACCTATTTTTCGGTGTAAACATTTGCCCCTACACCATTAGGCTTATAAATATAAGCCTTATGGTGGCCATTAACTTATTTAGAAAATAGTCCTTTGACACGATCATTAGGCCATTTAGTGGGCAAAACAGCCTGTTGACACGGTTGCTAGGCACCCTCGACAAGAAAAACAGTCTGTCAATACATCATCAGTGGGTGAAAGAGTCCATTGGAACAGTTACTAAGCACCATCGATGGGCAAAACAACCTGTTGGCATGCTTACTAGGCACCTTCGGTGGGATAAACAGCCCATTAGGCACCTTTGGTGGGCAAAGCAAACTGTTGGCACAGTGGCTAGGCACCTTTGGTTGGAAAACAACTAGTTGGGTAACTTCAGTTAGTAAAACAACCTGTTGTTAGGGTCAATAGGCACCTTTGGTGGGGAAAACAGAAAGTTATCCACCTTCGGTGGGTAAAACAGTCCATTAGCACGATTGCTAGGCACCCTTGTTGGGCAAAACAACCCATTGACATGGTCGTTAGGCATCTTTGATGGGCAAAACAACCCGTTGGCATAGTGGCCAGGCCTCCTCAGTCAGAAAAATACCCCGTTGGGCACCTTCTATGGGTAAAAATGACCCCTGGGCACCTTCTGTGGGTAAAACAGCCCGTTGGCACACCTACGCTGTACAAAACAGTCAGTTGGCATGGTAATTAGGCACATTTATTGCAATAAAACAATCCATTAGCACGATGGCTATGAACCTTCGGTGGGCAAAACAGTCCATTGCCATAGTAGCTAGGCACATTTGGTGAAAAAAATGGCCCGTTGCCACACCTTCGGTGGGCAAAACAACCCGTTAGCACACTTGCTGTAGGTAAAATAGTATGTTGGTACAGTCACCAGGCACCTTTGGTGGGAAAAATAACCCGTTGGCATACCTTCACTGGGCAAAACAGCATGTTCGTACGGTCGCTAGGGACCTTTGCTTAGAAAAAGAGAAAGTTCACCTCCTTCGATGGGAAAAACAACCTATTGGTATGGTCGTTAGGCACCCTCATTGGGCAAAACAACCCGTTCACATTGTCGCTAGGCACCTTCGGTCAGAAAAACAACCCGTGTGGCACCTTTAGTGGGTAAAATAGCCCATTGCGACACCTTCACTGGGCAAAAAGGTCTATTGGCAGCGTCCCTAGGTATATTCGATGGAAAAATCTATCCATTGGCACAATGGCTAGGCACCTTCGGTGGCCAAATAGTCCATTAGCATGGTCTCTAGGCACCCTCGATGAGAGAAATAGACTGATGGCACACCTTTTGTGGGTAAAATAGTCCATTGCCACTGTCGCGAGGAACATTTCGTGGAAAAAATGACCCTTGGCACACCATCAGTGGGCACAACAACCCGTTGGCATATCTTAGGTGGGCAAAATAGCACGTTGGTATAGTCGCTAGTCACCTTTGGTGGGAAAAACAGCCCATTGGCACACCTTTGCTGGGCAAAACAGTCCGTTGGCATGGTCTCTACGCACATTCGATGGAAAAAATAATCCGTTAGCACAGTGGCTTGGCACCTTCGGTGGGTAAAACAATCCAATGGCATGGTCGCTATGCACCTTGGGTGGGTAAAACAACCCATTGGCATGGTCACTAGACACCTTTGTTGGGTAAGACAGCCTGTTGGCATGGTCACTAGACAAAATCAGTGGGTAAAACAACCCGTTGGGCACCTTCGTTATGTAAAACAGGCGGTTGGCACAGTCGCTAAGCACAATCAGTGGGCAAAATAACCCGTTGGGCACCTTCGGTGGGTAAAACAACCGGTTGGCATGGACGCTAGGCACCTTTAGTGGGCAAAATAGCTTGTTCGTACAGTCCCTAGGTACCCTCAGTGGGCAAAACAACCTATTGGCATGGTTACTAGGAACATTCGGTGGGATAAACAGCCCATTGGGCACCCTCGGTAGGCAAAACAACCTATAGGCATTGTGGCTAGGCACCTTTACTGGGAAAAATAGCCAGTTGGGTAACTTCATTTGGTAAAACAGACCATTGGCACGTTCGCTAGGCATCTTTCGTGGGAAAAACAAAAAGTTGGCGAGCTTCGGCGGCCGAAACATCTTGTTGGTACGGTCGCTAGGCACCCTTGTTAGCAAAACAACCCGTTGGCACACCTTTGGTGGGAAAAATAGCTCATTGGCACACCTTCACTGGGCAAAAGAGTCCGTTGGCACGGTCTCTAGGCACATTCGGTGGAAAAATAATCCATTGGCACAGTGGCTATGCACCTTCGACGGGCAAAACAATCCATTGGCATGGTCTCTATGCACCTTAGGTGGGTAAAATAGCCCGCTGGCATGGTCACTAGACACCTTTGTTAGGTAAGATAACCCGTTGGCAAGGCCACTTGGCATAATCGGTGGGAAAACAACCCGTTGGGCACCTTCGATAGGTAAAACAACCCGTTGATATAGTGATTAGGTACATTCGATGGGAAAAATAGCCCATTCACACGGTCACTAGGTACCCTTGGTGGACAAAACAGCCCATTGACATGGTCACTATACACCTTGGTTGGGCAAAACAACCTGTTGGCATGGTCGCTAGGCACCTTTGGTTGGCACAATCGCTCGACAACTTTTGTGGGAAAAACAACCTTTTGGCACACCTTCGATAGGCAAAACAATCTGTTGGCACCGTCGCTAGGCACGTTCAGTGGAAAAAATAATCCGTTGGTACGGTGGCTAGGCACTTCAGTGGGTAAAATAGTCCGTTGGCATGGTCATTAAGCAGTTTAGTTAACAAAACAACCTGTTGGCACGATTGCTAGGCACCCTCGATGAGAGAAGTGGTATGTTGGCACACCTTCGGTGTGTAAAACAGCCCATTGCCATAGTTGCTAGGCACATTTAGTGGAATAAATGGCCTGTTGGCACACCTTCAGTGGGCAAAACAACCTGTTGGCACACCTTCGGTGGGCAAAACAACCCGTTGGCACACCTTCGTTGGTAAGGTCGCTAGGCACCTTTGGTGGGAAAATCAACCCGTTGGCACATCTTCGGTGGGAAAAATAGCCCATTGACGCACCTTTACTGGCCAAAAAAGTCCGTTGCCATAGTCTCCATGCACATTCGATGGAAAAACAATTCATTGGCACGGTGGCTAGGCACCTTCGGTAGGCAAAACAATCCATTGGCATGGTCGCTATGCACCTTGGGTGGGCAAAACAGCTTATTGGCACGATCGCTAGACACCTTTTTTGGGTAAGACAACTTGTTGGCACGGTTACTAGACACAATTAGTGAGCAACCCATTGGGCACCTTTGTTGGGTAAAACAACTCAGTGGCACAGTCACTGGGTACAATCAGTGGGAAAAATAACCTGCTGGGTACCTTCGGTGGGTAAAATAGCCCATTTTCATGGTCACTAGGCACCTTCGGTAGGTGAAATAGCTTGTTCGTACAGTCGCTAAGTACCCTCGATGAGCAAAATTGACTATTGACACAGTCACTATGCACTTTGGTTGGGCAAAGCAGCCCGTTGGCACGGTCACTAAGCACCTTCTGTTGGCACGGGAGCTAGAGAACTTTTCTAGGAAAAACAGCCAGTTGGCACACCTTTGGTGGGCAAAATAGTCCGTTGACACAGTCGCTAGGCACATTGGATGGAAAAGCAATTCGTTGGCATGGTGGCTTGGCACCTTCGGTGGGAAAACAGTCTGTTGGCATAGTTGTTAGGCAGTTCAGTGGGCAAAACAGCCTACTGACATGGTTGCTAGGCATCCTCGATGAGAAAAACAGTCCACCGGTGCATCATCAGTAGACAAAACAGCCCATTAGCATAGTCGCTAGGCACCATCGATGGGCAAAACAACCTATTGGTAAGGTCGCTAGGCATCTTTAGTGGGATAAACAACCCATTGGGCACCTTTGGTGGGCGAAACAATCCATTGTCATAGTGGCTAGGCACGTTTAGTGGGAAAAGCAGCTAGTTGGGTAACTTTAGTTGGTAAAATAACCCGTTGGCATAGTTGTTAAGCACCTTTGATGGGCAAAACAGTCCGTGGTGGCCAGGCGCCTTTACTTAGAAAAACAGCTCGTTGGGCACCTTCGGTGGGTAAAATAGCCCGTTAGAATGCCTTTGCTGTGCAAAATAGTTTGTTGACACGATTGCTAGGCACATTCCATGGAAAAAACAATCCGTTGGCAAGGTGGCTATAAACCTTCGGTGGGTAAAACAGTCCATTGGCACAATCACTAGGCACATTTGGTGGAAAAAATGGCCAGTTGGCACATCTTAGGTAGGCAAAACAACCTGTTGGCACACCTTCTATGGGTAAGATAGCACGTTGGTACGATTGCTAGAAACCTTTGGTGGGAAAAATAGCCTCTTGGCACACATTCAGTGGGAAAAATAACGCGTTGGTATACCTTTACTGGGCAGAATAGTCCGATGGCACAGTCTCTAGGCACATTTGATGGAAAAACAATCAGTTGACATGGTGGCTAGGCATCTTCAGTGGGTAAAAAAACCCGTTGGCACGGTCGCTAGACATCTTTCCTGGGTAAGACAGCCCGTTGGCACAGTCAATAGGCACAATCGGTGGCCCGTTGGGCACCTTCGGTCAGTATAACAGTTCATTGACACAGTCGCTAGGCACCTTAGGTCGAAAAAATAGCCCGTTCGTACGGTCTCTAGGTACCCTCAGTGGGCAAAACAGCCCCTTAACATAGTCACTATACACCTTGGTTAGGCAAAATAACCCATTGACATGGTTGCTAGGCACCTTCTGTTGGCATAGTCGCTAGACAACTTTTTTGGGAAAAACAGCCAGTTGGCACACCTTCGGTGGGTAAAAGAGTCCGTTGGAACAGTCACTAGGCACATTCGGTGGACAAAACAATCCATTAGCATGGTGGCTAGGCACTTTCAGTGGGCAAAACAGTACGTTGGCACTGTCGTTGGGCAGCTCGGTTGGCAAAAAAGTCTATTGGCACGATTGCTAGGCACCCTCTATGAGAAAAATAGTTTGTTGCCACACCTTTAATGGGTGAAACAATCTATTGACACAGTCGCTAGGCACCATCAATTGGAAAAACAACGAGTTGGCACGGTCGCTAGGTACCTTCGATGTGATAAACAACTCGTGGGCACCTTCGGTGGGCAAATCAACCCGTTGACACGGTAGCTAGGAATTTTCAGTGGGAAAAGCGGTTCGTTGGGTTACTTCAGTTGGTAAAACAGCCCCTTGGCATGGTCACTAGGCATCTTTAGTTGGAAAAACAGAAAGTGTCCCAATCTTCGCACATAGACAAAGTGTTAAAACGGTTTAGCATCGAAAATTCCAATAGGGGATTTTTACCTACATCGCCTGGGATTTCACTTTCCAAGAGCATGTGTCCTAGGACACAAGAGGAACGAGATAGAATGAATGGTGTTTTGTATGCTTCGGCTATTGGATCGATCATGTATGCGATGCTATGCATAAGACCAGATGTTACTTATACTTTGAGCATAACAAGCAGTTATCAAGCTAATCCCAATGAGGGTCATTAGATAGCTGTGAAAAATATCTTAAAGTACTTGAGAAGGACTAAAGATATTTTTCTAGTTGATGGAGGAACTGAGCTAAGAGTTTAGGGTTATTCAGATGCTAACTTCCAGTCTGATCAAGATGATAGTAGATCACAGTCAAGGTATATTTTTACTCTTTATGGTGGAGCAGTTAGTTGGAAGAGTTCCAAACAACCAACCATCGAGATTCAACAACTGAAGCTAAGTATATTACAGTTTCTGAGGCAACAAAGGAAGCAGTTTGGATCAAGAAGTTGATTACTGAACTTGGACTGGTTCCTAGTATTGTTGATCTGATAGTAGTGTACTGCGACAACAATGGTGCTATTGCACAAGTAAAGGAACCGAGATCTCATCAGCGATCAAAACATGTACTCAGGAAGTTTCATCTAATCCGAGAGAGAGTGGAACGGAAGGACATCCAGATAGAGCGAGTTCCTACTGAAGAGAATCTAGCAGATCCTCTCACTAAGCCGTTATCTTAAAAGAAACATGATAGACATATGGATGGCTATGGTATTCGATACATTGATAATTGGCTTTAGTGCAAGTGGGAGATTGTTGGTTTATGCCCTTGCAACCAATTTCGGTTGTACATTTAATTGTATAAAATTTGTTTTATTTAATAAAAAGGCATTCTTCATCTTTGTGAATTTTTAATTATTTAATTATTAATCATAAAGATAAAATCCTTGGAATTATTGTTATGCAATTAGAAATTATAATGTGACTATAATAATGAGATTCAAATTGCTTTTTCGTATTATTCCTAAAATGTTCCTAGTTATAGTTTCGTCAAAATGGGGTATTGATTAAATGGTTAGACTAGCACATATTTGTTTCTTTCTTATGAAGAAAGTAATCAATTTCATAGATTAAAGTATGGAGATACTTAAACAAACATGTGGGTGCTTAATAGAGAATAAGTTCACTGAACTGACCCAATTATGAGAATCCCGAACGGAACATTACTTGTGTGTTTGTGGATTATCTCATTATGATGGTTATATAATTGATTCTTAGACTTGAGATTACCAAAGTTATCTCATATAGGAATTACTATGTTTTGATGTTACTTATGTTCTATTCTTGGAATAGTTCAATTCGGTAGTTATTGTACATACTATGAACTATGTGGAGATAATTGAATAAATCAATAAAGAATTCGTTGTCCTAAAGTAATTAGGAAGAATGTTCTGTTGTTCTTGATTGGTAATGATTTTGGAAATCTCTGGCTAGAGTAAATTGAAATTTGGAGAGGTTGTTTTCAAATATCAATTACAAATCATTTACTAATTAGCAAGAACAAATATGATTGGATTTTAGAGTAGACACAAATTCCATACGCTAATTCCAATTGGAACATTAGATGACGAAAGGATTAATTTATACAAGATAACCATGCATTGACAGGTTAAGTCAAACCACTTTGATATTCCTAATATTTGGGTGGTCATGACATGTTGCTAGACGTCAATCATGATCTGTGATTATAAATTGTTTAATTAGGG
>JAOTAY010027308.1:0-27065 GCA_025629805.1 Erythroxylum baracoense | reverse complement strand
TTTAGCTACGGCCGAATCACCGACGTTTTCTGCCGTCGGTTTATTCCGTCGGTAAGTTTGTTTACCGACGGTATATTAGTTTTTTCCGTCGGTAATGTCCGTCTGTAATTCACTATTTTCTTGTAGTGTAACTTGTTCTTGCAAATGACTCAAAAATAAAATATAAAAGATCCTTCACTAGAGACCAAGTCAAAGGCACAATCAACAAACTACATATTTAAATTTTATGTAAGGGAAACAAGGAATAAAAAATCCATTGAGAAAGAAAGCATTTTTCTAATTGCTAACCAAAGCATAACTAATACATGTCCAAATACTCAATCAAATCAGTGTTTGAATTGTCAAAAAAGCATGTCCAAATTGTCAATGAAAGCATTATTAACACTAATTCCAAATACTAAACCAAACTAGAAGTTGATTATCCAAATTCTCAATCATAACCAAAAGTTTAATTTAATCCTCTTCCTAGTTTTCTTGGAGTAGATCTTATAGAGCTCAATTTGATCCTCCTCCTAATTTGAGTTGTATTGTGATTGGGTTGTTGAAGCTCTCAAAATTAATTATGATTCACTAAACTCATGCATTAGTCATAGAACCAGGTCAAATTCTAACATAACTGAAAACTAGTTTCTTAATTTCAATTGACAAAGCAAAATTGGGGGGACTTGGTGTTATGATTAATTAACTAATAAAATAAATTTATCAAGAAACCAAAATAAATCAATTAAAGATAAAAGTGAGAAATTCAAGGGTACTTAAGTCTGATTCAAGGAAAAGATCTCATCTAATTGTAACGTTGATCATTTGTCTAAAAAGAATAATTTTCATAATTTAAGTAATAAATCTGAAACATATTAGAATAAACATAATAAGTCTTAATTTTTTTATAAATTAATTGGTTTAAACCAAACATTCAAACCAAAACTTACCATCAATTGATTAGGTATGATAGCATTCCACATCAATTAAATGATAGCAAGAAGTTTAGTGAAAAAGGCTAAACCCTCAATTAAATAATTAAGATAGCTGCAACTATTCAATTTGGTTTTTTTGTTTATCATAAGTTAAATATAAAAATTCATAAATAACCTATTTGCTAGTTGTACCAATTGTTACGTAACCGTATACGTGTAGTTTCATTCCATTGCAGCATGTTATGTGAATGATATTCAAGGCTCCTGATCCACCACGTTGCTATTTTTGTTTTTCAATATGTAACAGATTCCTTTATATTCTTTTTGTTTTTTTTATTCTTTGTCAGGTGTAAAGTTTTCATTTGTCTTCCTATAACAAATCTGTTTATAAAAGGAAATCTAGCCTCTCACTGCATTTAGGTAGTGATGCCATTCTTCTGCTCTGTTTCTTCAGTAGTCTTAGCTTGGTATCAGAGCCAATTTGGTTCAGACCTCATTCGATCCACATGGCTCATCACAGTGACTCTGGTGATTCATCATCTCTACCACCGCGACCATCAGTTACCTCTGGTGCAGGTAATCAGAATTCAAGATTCTCTTATGCTCTGAGCAATTCTTTTAATTTGGTAGCACCTATTGAGTTGGATAGGAGCAATTACTTGCTGTGGAAATCCATGATTCTTCTAGTAATCAAAGGCAATAGAATAGAAGGTTTTATTACTGGATCTAATCTAACATCCTATTCCCATACTAAGGGTTAGAACCCTAAAATACGATACATGTAAAATCAAAGAGAGATTAAGAAAAATGTATTTTCATGCTCATGCATAATGTTAGCATACAAGCACATGAATGTGAATTTTTGCCCACATTAAAATAATTGTACATGCATTTATTGACATTTTCGGGTATAATTAATTTATAAATATGATTATAATTGAAATTGTGAATTATTTGTATTAAAAATTGATTTTTGAGAGTATAAGTAGTTATTTAGAATTTTTGGTGAAAATTTAAGAATTTATTGGAATTTAAGTGTATTTTTGGACTACAAAAAATATCAAGTGGCAGAATAATTGATAAATAGTGATAGAAATAAATGTCAAATGTCAGTGGAAATTTTAATATGTGACATTAAGATTTATTGACAAGTGTCATTAAAAATTGGAAAAAAATTGGGTTGAAATTTGGAACAAACGGACTAGCTTTTTAAAAAAGCCAATTAGAGACCACAAAAAGGTAACAAGTGGCATCCACTAATGATTTTTTTTCCTCACATTAAAGACCATTTTGTGGTCTTTCATTTGTCATTCACGACATTTTACTCTTTGGAATGTCCATCTTCCTTGTCTTTCATTTTTACTCCCACGAGATGTTCAAATCCTCTTCATTTTCTTTATCTTCCTCTCCTTCTCACGAAACTATCTCAGCTAAGCATCAAAGATGAACCTTTCCATCACTAGGTTCTTCCTATCTTTTCTTCTCGATAAAAGACCCACCAATGGCAAACCAATGCAAGTTTGGGTGGATTATGATGGAATAAGGAAGCAAATTAATGCCACTTTAGTTCCGATTCATGTTGATAAACCAACTAGGCCACTTCTGTCTTTGGACTATGATTTGTCACCAATCTGATACCTCGCACCTTGGCTTCTCATCAGCTACTGATTCTGTCGAAACATCAGGCATTGGAGATCTCTCAACTCCCTAAGCTTCCTCGAATGGGTCCAAAGAAGGCGTCAAAATTCTCAACAATTGGGATACCTATGATTCTGGTGATAATTGCAGCTTCAGGTGTCGTTTATTTCATAAGAAGGAAAAGACAATTTGCAGAAGAGGTTGAGGACTTGGAGCTTGATTACGGGCCACCTAGATTCAAGTACAAGGATTTGTATATTGCCACAAAAGGATATAGAGAAAAAGAGTTGCTTGATGTTGGTGGATTTGGGAGGGTTTATAACTACCAAGATCTAAGGTTGAGATTGCAGTGAAAAGGGTGTCATATGTATCAAGCCAAGGGATGAAGGAGTTTGTAGCAGAAATTGTCAGTATTGGAAGGCTTCGTCACAGGAATTTGGTCTCACCATTGGGTTACTGGTGACGTAAAGGAGAGATACTTTTGGTATACGATTACATGCCTAATGGAAGTCTCGATAAGTACCTCCATGATCAACCAAGGACCACATTGACATGGAACCAAAGGATTAGCGTCATCAAAGGAGTAGCTTAAGGATTGTTTTATCTGCATGAAGAGTGGGAACAAGTTGTGATTCACAGACATGTGAAGGCCAGCAATGTCTTGATAGATGGAGAATTGAATGGAACGTTAGGAGATTTCGGGCCAGCAAGGGTATATAACCATGGAACTGATCCACAAACAACTCGTATTGCTGGAACTGTTGGTAATCTTGCACCAGAACAAGCTCGAACGGGATAGGCCACAACAAGCACTGATGTATATGCATTTGGAGCGTTTCTTCTTGAGGTTGCTTGTGACAGGAGGCCGATAGAGGCAAACCTTGACACCATTCTAGTCGATTGGGTGTTTTCTCACTGGCTTAGAGGTGCACTTCTTGATGCCAAGGATCCAAATTAGGCACAGATTATGTTGCAAAAGAAGTGGAGTTGGTGTTAATACTTGGTCCATTGTGCTCTCATTCAGAACCTGAAGCTACGCCAAGTATGCGCCAAGTAACGGAAATCCTTGAAGGTGACGTTCCTCTGCCTGAAATTTCATCATTTGCCATTTCTGCCAGTGGCGTCACATTTAGAAATCGCCAAGGGTTTTCTGATCTTGTCTTGTCCTATCCATCTTCTGTGAATGAGACATTCTCGTGCACATCTTCCACTGCAGGTTCACAGCTTTCAGAAGGTAGATGATATCCAATTTCTTTCTACCTTAATAACTCAGTCTATTTTCGATCTAACTTCATATACAATTTTTGGTAATTTTGATGATCATCTCTATTTATATATATATGCAAAGCCTTTTCCATTATTCCTATTGCTCATAACTGTGTTCATGTGTAATGCAATTTCTATTGCTAACATGACACTCATATTGTGGTTTAACATGTAATTCGCAAACACTGTCCTGCAAAGTCAACAAAGAAAGGAGCAGAGTCAATCCTAGAGATCTAAATAACTGTGAAAAACTGAAAATAGTGAAAATACACAAGTTGGCAGGAGATTCCGGGCTCAATTCGTCAAATCATATTTATGTCTTCCTTGGAATGCAAACTTGAGAATATAGCTAGGATTTAATTCACATATCACAATTTTTTTCCTTGAATCTTTGGTTTCACCTTCTATTATAGTTGTTATTTATTTTTGTTTCTTAATTTTAGTTTCTATATTTTTAGACAAAATAAAATTTTATTTAATTATTAGTATCGTTATACTTTTATTTATCTATATTTTATTCAAAAATAATTATGTAAGGAAAATCTTGTAAATTAATATTTATTTTTGACATATATTAAATTTGAAAATTAATTTTAATATTTATAAATAAATATATGATACTTTAGTATTTTTAATTTCAGAAATAATTATTTATAATATCATCACATGGTGATATGATATTAGATACTTAACTAATTGACCTAATATAAGTAGTAGATTATTATTTTAGATCTTACAGTCAATCAGTTGATTGTAGTTTAGTATCATAATTGTTTAAGACATTCTTTATCTTATATATATTAGACGTATATGATAAATCATATATGGAAAATGTATATTGTAAATGAAATTATGATGAGAATGTAATTATAAGATTCATATTATATTTATGTATTATTCCTAAATTGATCCTTGTCATTATTATATCAAGATTCGACATTGATAAGATGTAAAAAGACTAGCACACATTATGTTTCTGTCTTATGAAAGAAATAGTTGATCTCATGGACTAAATAATGAAGATACTTAAGCACAAATATGAGTCCTTATTAAAAACTAAGTTTACTGAACTGATCCCATATGAGAAATTTATTTAGAACATTACTTGTATATCTATGAAAATTTTCAATGTGATGAGGATTGCTATAGTTTAATACTACTAATGATTTGTTGTAGTAAGAGGTAGCTCAATTAATAGTCATCAGATATAATATGAATTATATGGAGATAGTTCGTTGATCGATATTAGTATTGATTTAGAAAATCTTTGATCAAAATGGAATGACATTTTGAAAATAGTTTTCAAATGTCATTAATAAAATTAATTACTAATGATGAAAAACTAATATGATTGGATTCAAATATATTAGGCATTATTTTCATGCTCTATGCCCAATCAAAACATTGTAAGATGAAATAATTGAATTATACGAGAAAATCACATACGAAAAAGATTAGTTAAAACTATTTTGATATTCCTAAATATTTGGGTAGTTATAATGTGTTGTTAAATGCCAATCTTTATCTATGGATATAAATTATTTAGTTAGAGAATTAAAGATAAATGGAAGAAATTCAATTTATCTAATCTTAAATATTATTTAAGGTATCATTTAGATCCATTGCAAATATAATTAAGAACCAAATGGGTCACTCAAATAACGAGTTGAAGAGAGAAATAGGTATTTAAATCAAATTGGACTTGATTGTAAAGTTTGAAAAATATTATAATTAAATATAAGATAATTAATAAATAAGGATTAATATGAGATATCGGATTTTTATTTAGCACAATTAGTATTTAATTAGAATTAGAATTAAAATTAAAATTTAATAAAATATAATTTTGTTTCAACTAAATTACTAAATTGTTCAAAACCTATTACAAATAAACTTAAACTCTAAGCGAGGTAGCATTTCTTGCCTAACTCTCTATATAACAGTTGTTTGTTTGTCTCAACACGTTTTGTGGATATCGTTAGAAGAGAGACCCTTGTGCAACTATGGTAGTTAAGTTGAACTAATTTTAGAAATGATTCAAGGAAAACAACAAAAAATGATTAAGCTTTAGATTAAGGAATGAATCATGATTCATGTTTTATTATATTTTTGTGTTAACCATGTTATATAATTTAGTAATCTTGGCTTTTGTGAAATCAAATGAAAAATTTTCATTCTTATTCCACTGTGTGCAGAATTGGATCTCGTCCTAATTTTCTAACAGTGATATCAGAGTTGATTTTATTTTTATAACTTAATTAATTTTTTTATTTTTATTAAAAATTTTGAAATTAAAGTCAGAACCCTAATCTAAAATTCAATTATATTCAAAGTAATTTGAAAATGTTTCGTATTAATATCTTAAAAACCCTAAAATTAGATTTAGATATGATTATTTCAATTTGAAGAGTTCTAGTCATAGAAAACTAGAATTGAGAATTTTGGAATTTTAACAAAACTCAAAACCCTAGAACTAGACCTAATTAATTAAAAAAATGGGTCTTTGCGATTCCTGTGTCAATTGGCTACGAAGGTAACAATTACAGGAGCTTAGTAGTGATTCATTGATGGAATTTGTTATTTTAGAACTCACACTTCCTAAACTGGGAAGTGTAAAATGTTACTTATAAAATGTTACAACAATTATACAATTGTAAATGCAACCGTATAAAAATACCCTTTTTACTGTTTCTCTAGCAGAAAAAATATGAATTAACTATTTGCCTTGCTCTCTCCTTTTGTATTTCTCTACCTTCTCTCCTCCTGAATTCTTCTTTGTTCTTCTTTCCTGTGTTCTTCATTTTTCTCTTTAACGAAAAATATTCATAATAAATAGTATCAGAGCTTTATGATTCTTGGCCAGGAAATTCCACAAACATGATAGAAGATGATTGGGATCAGGCGTTTAATAAGCTTGAAGAAAGTATCCAAAAAGTAACGGAATCTCATATTCGAAGTGAGAAATGGCACAACAGAACACGTTTTTGGTGACGAAAAATTTTGTTGCTAAAAGACAACAATTTGTCACAAATCAAAAAATCGTCACATAAATGACCGCCAAATCCCTGCAACAAATAATTATCTACGATGTATTCACAAAATCATCACCCAATATATTGTTACCACCACAAATCCATCACAAAAAGGGAATGCGAGGAGAAAGAGAATTGTCATAAATGACATATTGCAAAAAAAATTTATGTGGCTAAACGTAATTAGCTTCGTTACCGTAGGCGTAGGTATTAATGTGTAGCGGCGATTTGTTTTGGTAGCAGAACGTAGCTAAAGGTTATTGGCAATGTTTTCTAGAACGCACCTAAAAAGTTTTTGTGAAAATTTTGTAATTATAGGTAAAAAGTTTTAGTGACAATTTTTATTACAATTTCTTATTAACAATTTATCATTTAATTATAATTATTGACAACATTTTTAATTCATCTTATTGTTTTTAACGTTGTTTGAATTATAATTAAGTAACATTGTTTTAATTATTATTGGTATCATTGTTTAAATTATAATTAAGTAAACTAAAAAAAATAAAAACAATCAAAATTTAGATGCATTTTATATAAAAAATAAAATGTAATTACATGTTAATTACAAAGCTAAGAAAAAATTTATGTACAAACTAAGTCTCCTCATCGTCACTACTACTTATATACTTTGACCTAAGTATTTGTTTGACCATCTTTTTAAGTTTGGTAAACTCTCTTTCAGTACTGTCTAATTTTTATTCATTACGTTGTAATTTTTCTTCAGTACACTCCAACTTTTCTTCTATTCGATCTAACTTTTCTCCATTACATTATAACTGAGTCTTAAGCGACCAGTTCTCCATTTGAAGTGTCGTTACATATGCAGGTTGTGACAATAATGGACTAGTTGGCTTAGGGTCATACCCAAGATCTTTGATGTACCCTAATCTTATATCAAGTATGTTGTTGCAAATGTCATCTATGTTGAGCTCATTTTTGTCAGATAATGATCTTTGCAACAACTCCTGCATCTTATCTTAAAATTTAAAACACAAAATCGAGATTTAATTCAAATATTATTATTTAGTATTAAATAAATAAATAAACTTAAAAATTAACATTTTAATACTTAATTATTTTGTGCTTTTTCAGACATCTAGCCTTTACCTTCCTTGTAGAGTGTCAGTTTGTAGAGTATGATCCTATCACACTCTTCTCCATATAGTTGATTCTGACTTTGTTTTATGAAAAAAAATTGAAACACAATAGATAATATTGTATTTACTAAAATAATAATAATAATTTATAAACAAAGAACTTACAAATTCTTGTCATACGACAACAAATGATTTGGACCTGGTGTTGTGAGGAGTTTTCATTTTTATTTCGTTAACCTTTGCATTCTCACACTTTTCATAAATAAAGAAAATAAAAAGTCGTTAAATCATGTAACAAAATTAATGGAAGCAAACGTAAAAAGAAAGAAGACAAACTTTAACCTTGGCAGAGGCCCAATAATCACATATTTCATTCCAATTTTATGGAGTCACCTATTCGGGAGCATATCTCCTTATCTCCTAATCCGAAGGAAAAGACTTGTAGTATTTATGGAGTCGATAACGATGATCCTTCACCCTTTATTTTAACAGTGAATTCAAACAGCTTAAAACTTCAGCGTTCTAGTTATCGATGATATTGAACTTCATTTGTAAACAACACCTATAAGTTAAATTAATCTTTAAATCAGTAAAATAAATACATATAAGTAAATAAATTGAAAAATTACCGAAACTTTGTTCAAAGCAATCTGTAGTAAGCTGTCTTCTTTCAAATGTTTGGCATACTGAAGGCAAGACAATTCATTCCTGACAGGGACTCCCAACTCATTGGACAATTTTATTGATTGGATCTTGTCAACAGGACGACGTTGCCTAGGGTCAATATGCACAGACATTTTACTGCTCATTGCAATATTCATACGTTACAACTCAGACCCTTTAGTGATACCTCAACTTCTTTTTCTTATGTCGGTATTAGAATCTAACAACAAAAGAATAATGATGAGAAAAAACACATTAAACATGTAAATATATATTTGAGCATAAGTCTAATTATAAGTGGTTAAGATTAATAGACCTGAAGATCCCTTAGCACTAGTTGAGGTAGATAAAGGTTGTTGCTGACTTGCTTCATTGGTGGATGAACTCGGTGATTATTATTCATTAGGGTCAGATTGATGTGGTTATTGTGTGGTCAGATCGATTTCTGTTGTTGCCACCTTCTTTCTCTTATTTCTACCTGGTGTCATTATATTGAATTTCTATAAATGAAATATCAACATTACGCATAATCTTTACTCAAACATCAACATTCCACATTAATATAAGTCAAACATGAAAATTTTGCATAGATATAAGTCAAACGTCAACATTCCGCAAAAACATAAGTCAAACATGAATATTCTGTGCAAACATAACTCAATTATTAACATTTTGCTGAAACATAACTTAAACACACACCAACATTGTGCGTAACATAACTTAACCAAGCACTAGCATTTCACATAACATAACTCAAACATCAACATTATGCATAAACATAACTCAAACACCAACATTCTACGTAATACAATTCAAACACCAACATTCCACAAAAACATAACTCAAACACACACCAACATTTGCGTATATATAACTCAAACACAAACATTCCACATAAACATAACTCAAACACCAACATTTCATAAAAACATAACTCAAATATACACCAACATTCTACATAACATAAAACACACACCAAAATTCCGCATAACATAACTTAAAGACTAACATTCCACATACATAACTCAAATACCAACAATTTGTATAAACATAACTAACATAACAATATTTTCATAAATACCCTTGTTAAATACCAACATTCCACATAAATATAAGTAAAACATCATCATACATTAACATAAGTGAAATATTAACAATACGGATTAACATAACTCAAAAATCAACATGACATTTCAAATAATATAAACAATTTATTTACCTTCAATTATCATAATCAAGATTTTGAAAATCATCATCATTAATTACAATATTATTGGACTCTTCATCACTAACATATTTGGCCAAAGTATCATCATTGTCATTTAATTCTTCTTAAATATAGTTTTCTAAGATTGGCTTGTTTTTCATTCAATTGTACTATATTGGAATCAACATCTCTCTTATGGAATGATGATATATCTGCGTCTTCTATTCGAATGACTTCATTTTAATTTTGAACTCCAATTTAATCTCTTGATATACTTCATCCCCATCCTCACTCATTTGACCATTATCCCTTTCACAAAAATCGAAGAGATTTTGGTGTTGAAACGTTTGAACAACCTTCCAATTGCTACCTAATACAGTGTCAATAAGGTAGAAAACTTGCTTCCCTTGACTTGTAAGGACAAAAGGGTCATTATCATACTATGTCTTACTAACATTGATGATAGTAATATTCCTGTTCACTTTCATGTTAGCAAAATTAAACCATTTGCACTTAAATAGAACAATCTTCTTATCCTTAATGTAGTGTAACTCTATTATTTCAAAGACGACACCGTAGAAGTAAATAAAATCGTCATCATGACATCCCCCAACAAAAACCATAAAATTTTGGCTTCTAAGTCAACTGTCTCAATCTTGTATGTGAAATCTAATCACATTAACTCTACAACTTGTATATTTTTTTCCACATATATGAGGCCTACATGCCAAAGAATATAATGTTATTGTCACCTCTTGCATATTACGATTATGTAATCGTATCATCTGTATCAAAAAAATGAAATTAGAAGTTAATCTGACACACAAATTGTGATAAGTTCATAACATTCCATCAATATATAACTTACTCGATTCCTAGACTATAATAGGAACTTAAGCTTATGTCTTTTTTCAACATTAACAATCCATTTGCTTCGAATCAATTCTTTATGCTCTCTATTTAAAAAAGTAAATAGAGATAAGGAAATTAGATTCAATCACAAAATTCTAATATGAATGTTTAAATCAAAAGTAATATACTTACTCCATATAAATATATCAACTTCCTAGCAATTGTTTAAAATATGCTAATAGGCGATTTCGAATTCATCTTCAGTTAACTCCATATATTTTCCTACACCAAATGACTTAACTCTTTGGATAAAATTGACAAGCCACCATCTTGATCAAAATCAAAGTTACGTTTTGTTCTATTAAATATTGTCTCCACATCATTTAAGTACATTGAACAAAATGTCAAGCATTTAATCGCTATATAAGCCTCTACAATAGAACCTTCAAGTCAAGCTTTATTACGTACATAATACTTAAAAGAACATAATAACCTTAACAAAATATAAAATATTAGCAATTGTTGCTAACGAATAACTTAAAAAATAAAAGTTAATATGAATTACCTTTCAATTGGGAACATCCATCGAAATTGAACCGGTCTACAAAGTTTTGCTTCGTATGGTAAGTGAATTGTCAAATGAACCATAACATAAAAAAAAACGATCGGGGAATAATAGTTCAAGCTTACATATAATCAAAGTTATGTCTTTTTTAATTTTGTCAAGCTCTTCAACTTTAAGTGTCTTACAACATAATTGCTTAAAAAAATCACCCAATTGACCCAAAGTTATGGACACGTCATTCGACAAACACCCACGTATTTCAACAGGAAGTAATTGTTGCAAAAATACATGACAATCATGACTTTTCAATCTCAATACTTTTCCCTCTTTAACATTCACACAACAACCTATATTTGATGCATACTCATAAGAAAACTTGATTGATTTAAGAAATTGACAAAAAGATTGCTTCTCCCTTTTTAACATGTTATAACCAGCAGCAGGAATAATGTATAACCCATCATCTCTTCTTTTCAAATGCATGTCTTTTCTTATATTTGTGTCTTCCAAGTCAAGAGTAGCCATAATTGTGTTTTTCAATTTCCCATCAATTCCCATCACAATTTCTAAAATATTCTGACAAATATTTTTCTTAATATGTATCACATCAACATTATGCCTCAATAGCAATTCCTTCCAATATTGCAAATTGAAAATTATGTTTTTTTTTTCAATTGAGCTCAACATCATTTCTCTTTCACTTTCTATTACTTAGGTGTTTGCCAGGAGTAATGCTACCCAAATGTGATAACTGGTAAATAACATCATCACTAGACAATTGCAAAGGAACTTCAGCCAATTATACTTTGCCATTAAACAATTTGCTTCTTTGCCAACTATGCCCATGTTCCAAGTAACGACGATGTCCTGTATAACATATTTTACTTCGTTGCCTCATTGAATAAGTTTGATGGTTACACGTAGGACAAGCCATTTACCCTTTAGTGCTTCACCTAGACAAATTCCAATAATTTGGGAAATCATTTATAGTCCACAAAATAGCAGCATGCATTATAAATGTGTCACCTTAAACAACATCTATATATATATATCATTCTTTTTGTACATAAAGAACATGATCATGTGTACTATACTTTAAATTCTAAAATTTAGATATGATATAAAGGGTAAATGAATAACTTTCATTTTAATAACGGTAACTTTCACCTCATTAGGAAAATTGAAGATGTATAACTACTAAACTGTAGTACTTTGATTATCATCAATAATTTAATTGAACATAATGAATTTTATTTAATTGACTTTTCAAAAGATAAATGTTAACATTAATTCATCGAGGAATGTCGACATGACGATTAGTTTCTGATAGTAGAAATGAGTTTCGCTGGGAGGAATGTGTTAAAATTGTTCCTAACGAAGAAAAAATTAATGCAGCACAAATCCCCTCTTCATACATTAGTAACCGCTTGCCTTCCATAACCAATCTTCTTCTTTAAGGTTTTTAGTATCATCCAAACTGCCTCTCTTTCTTTATTATCTATATCTCATTTCCTATTATGAAGCAATTATATATATAAACATTTGACTATATATACTATGTGTTGTGTTAAGCTTCCTTGAATCTTCAAGAGAACTTAGATGGAAATGCAGGCAATGGTGATATCACGATGGTCTGTAAAGGATTAGAGAAATCTGTTGTTTTGGAAAATTTGTTAATTCCAATTACTATGTCTGTTCAATCAAGAATGCATGTGTTCCAATTTCGGTTCGTTATACGATTTCACTAAGCTAGTTATCTAAGTTCTACACTAATTGTATCCTAGGTGAAATGCATCGTTCTGACAGTTCGTCTAATTCAATGATCTATATTGCATATGGGGATTTATTCACTATATCTTCTACTAGTTTAGTTACTGCCAAGAAGTTGTTGGAAGAGGGTCTCAATAACCTAACACCTAAGGGTCTTTGACTTTTTCAATTAATACCTTCGAACTTGCAAAGACCCTTCTTGGAAATCCAAACATAGGAAACTCATTTACCTTTACCAACTCTTATGTCACTTGGAATTCAAAAAAACAATTAGTTCATTTCCTTTTCGAGAATCAGTGCGAAACTTTATTTATTATTCTGTTTGTAAGAATTTTGGAAACAATCTCTTTACTAGTTAGGGGTAAGGCTGCATATTATTGGACTTCCCCAGACCTCGCGTATTAGCGCGATTCATACTAGGTGTGTATTGTTATTGTTGTTGTTGTATGTCTATAAGAATTATTAAACTTCTAATTAAAATCTTTTACTACTTACCATACATTATATTGCTACCATTTCCAATATTTTTATAAATTATTATTTTATTGTTAATAAATATTAATGATTAAGAATAGCAGTTAACTTAAATTTACGATATTTTATCCTATTAAAATTAAAATTTTAGGTATGACTATCTTTTTATGTCCAAAATATATTTACTTTTCAAATTTTAAATTACCTACCATGTGTTTTTCAACAATATGTCTAAAACATTAAAAGCAACTTGGCAACAAAGATAGCTTAAATAGGATTATATAAATGTCAATTATTATTTACCTTAACTAGGGTTATTAAGTACACTTAGCATTAACAAACTATCTTTCAAATATTATTGACTTTAAGAATACTATCACATACAAAAATTCGTCAAAATTCTCCTAACAAATTATCAAAATATTTAAGAAAACTGAATTAACAATTCATCGTTAAACTTATTATACTCAACCTCCAGCGACGACTTACAAAATCGTCACCAAATGCTATCATATTGGCGACGAATTTCCAAAATGGTCATAAAAAGTCGCTCTTTCTGCGACGCTTCTCAATAATCGTTGCAAAATATATTCGTTTATCAAAACAAGTGTGATGATTTAGATAATCGTCACAAAACGACAATATATGTGAGACGAAAAAGTTCCCAGTCACTATTTGTAGGTGCCATTTGCGATGATTCATTGTAATCGTCACAAAATATATTGATTTTCCATTACCACTTGAGACGATATCAATATTAGTCATTAAAGCCTGCTATATTCGTGACGAAATTCTTTAACCGTCGCAAAAATTTGCTCTTATTGTGACTATTTCCTATAATCGTCCTGAAATATGTTCATTTACTGACAATTTTTTTTAATGTCGCAAAATATTATACTTTGGCCAACAAATTTAGAATTCTTTGTGAATAGATGTCTTTTAGTGACATTTTCTATTTTGTCGCAAAAGAAAACGTATTTGAAAGTCCCTTCTGTTGTAGTGTGGACGCAAAAAATTTTTAGTTATAATTCGATTGCCATTAATATGAGATAGATAACCTTAAAGTAATGTTCAATCAATTTATGTAATCAAAGGGAATGGCTGCATCAAAAAAATACCAAGCTTACTCTTGATACAACATCAATTGACAGACAAGGTCAAGGGTTTTTATAGCAGTACTAATGGCTGAAAGGACAATGTTGTTGAAGAAAAGAGGCTTGGGAGCAACTTGAATTTAACACGAGTACTGTCGTAATCATACACATCCGATATGTATTTTCTTTTTCCTGGCTTGTATTAGGTAGGTTCAAATAAAGGTATATGAAGGTTGCTAGCTGTCGAGCTCTTCAACAAAAGGAAAACTGGGGATGGAGTTAATGCTAGGATGTAGATGATTATGATATATGGGTGGTGCAAAATTGGCAGGATCGACATGATAGAGAGGTTCTTTAAGGAAATATGTGAGAAAGGGATCGAACCCAACCTTATGAGAATTTTGTTTAGAAACTCAACGTCGCCTCTTCTTTTAATGCAATTACCTAGAGGGGATATGGGAAAGATTCATAGATCTGGAGTATATACAGAAGCCAATCGGTAACTTTAAAGTAATGGTGCAACGGATGAGTGAACAAAGGAGCATATTTAAAGGGGACTTATAATAAGTATAGGAATGTGCATATATAAGCTATGGATGGAGAGAAATTCCCGGTGCTTTCAACTTATTGAGGGACATTGTAGAAAAAAAAAACATTATCGGAGATATGAGGGAGCGCTGCACCCAAACATCAAGTTTAAGACAACTATAAGGTTTCCAAAGAAGGTGCTCGACGATATGCACCAAAGAAGAAAAAGTTGCTGGGGTTAAATTATCTGTTAAGTTAACAAGTTAATTAGTTAATTTAAGTGGGTCCTACATTTTAAAGTATTAATTTGATTTAATTTTTTATTTAAGTATACGGGTCTCATACTGTCAATTCAGATTCGGGTGGCTGCATGGGACCTACATTAACATTAAAAATATTATAAGCATATGCCAAGTCAGAACAACGTCACATTGCTGTTAATTTCTCTGTTAACGTAGAGTTGAATTTTAACGTTTATCTAATGAAAAGGTTTAATTTGTATTTTCCAAAATATTATGGTTAAATTTGTCAAGGGATGTAAACCTCAGGATTCAATATGCCCTTTTTGCCTATTATAATGTGTCCTTAAAAAGCAACATTTAGTAGATACATCACTGTTAAGAAGAAGGACCAAAATAATAACAGTACAAGATGAGTTCACATATTTCAAAATTTTCCTACATGAACCAGCTTCATTGTCATTGGAACTCTTGCAGTTTTTACCGTTGATAAATCCTAAATTTTTTTTCTCTGACATCATTAGTAACAATGGAATCAAGTGGAACCACCTTGGACTTTCACCTCCTACAAGTCTTTCTTTATCTTTTACTATAGCTAGAAAATAGGATTCGGAAAATATATTTATAGTTGTATAATCCCAACAATAACGGAGAAAAAAAATCTCACCCCTCAAGTTATGCCACGCATGCCCAACTTGCCAAGAAATTTTAAGAACATGTGATTAGAAACTGCTTCAGTAAGAATGTTAGCCAATTGATCCTCAAATCGAATATTGGGCACCTCTAAAATCTTTTCATTCAACTGCTCCTTAATGAAGAACCTATCAACCTCAACATATTTTTTTCGATCGTATGGACAGGATTATCAGCTATATCACAAACAACTTTTTGGTCACAATATAGACTAATTGGTTGCTTCAGTGGATAACCTAAATCCTGTAAAAGTAGTCTGAGCCATAAAGCTTCACATAAATCAAGTGTTATACCTCTTAATTCAGCTTTTGCACTTGAACGACCAACCACCTTTTGTTTTTTAACTTCTCCATATGACCAGATTACCACTTACAAATGTGAAGTAGTTAGAAGTTGATCGTTTATCTTCTATTGATCCAGCCCAATCAGCATCTATATACACATCTATACTTTGCCAATCTGTATTTTTAGCAAACAAAATTCCTTTACCAGAAGCATATTTTAGATACTTCAAAATTCTCATAACTGCCCTCATATATTGTTCTCCAAGATTATGTATAAACTGACTAACAATACTCAAAACATAAGCAAGGTTAGGTCTTATGTGAGGCAATACATTAGCCTTCCTATAAGCCTTTGGTATCTTCCTCTATCATAGCCTTCCTTAATTGGTGTATTAGCTGGTTAACATACTAACATAATAATTTCATGTAATAATTCTAATGCATATTTTCTCTGGGATAGAAAAATTCCTTTCTTTGATATGGAAACTTCAATCCTACGAAAATATTTCAAGCAATCAAGATCTTTAATTTCATATTCCCTAGACAAGTATTCCTGTAGTGCATTCCTCTCGTTTGGATCATCTCCGATCACCACCATGTCATCCCAATATACAATAAGAGCAGTGATTTGACCTTACCTTCTTTTTAAGAATAAAGTGTCGTCAAAATTTTTGATGATATTCGAAAGTTATCATAGACCTTGTGAACATTCTAAACCATGCTTTTGGAGACTGCTTGAGCTCATACAATGATTTCTTCAATCAACAAATATTTTTACTATGCCTTTTTGCTACCATACAACTTAATGGAAGTTCCATATAGATTTCTTCAGATAAGTCACCATGCAAAAAAGAAATTTTTACATCGAATTGTTGCAAAGGCCAATCCAAGTTTGTAGCTAGGGACAACAATACTCTAATATTATTGATTTTAGCTATAAAAGCAAATGTCTCTATGGAATCAATCCCACAAGTTTGGGCATACCCCTGTGCCACTAATCTTGCTTTGAAACTTTCAATTGTGCCTTTTTCATTATACTTTACAATGTAAAACCATTGGCATCCTAATTCTTATTCTTTTGTAAAGAGTTCATTTCCTCACTCATTACAACCCTCTACTTTGGAACATCTAGAGCTTCTTGCACACTGGTAGGAATAGTTGCAACAAATAATTGATTTACAAATGACTTATTTGATAAACCCATTAGCATCCCAATTTTTATTCTTTTGTAAAGAGCTCATTTCCTTATTCATTATAGCTCTCAACTTTGGAACATCTAGAGCTTCCTGCACACTGTTAGGAATAGCTGCAACAAATAATTAATTTACAAATGACTTATTTGATTCCAAAAAATTATTCATTGACATCTAATGACTCGTGGGATATTTTACTTTACTTGAAATTTCAGGTTCATATGTGGGCTTAGGAACACCTCTGGTAAGAGGCTCTTGTAGTTGTTTTCTAAGTGGCTTAGGATCAGGAATAGGAACATATTTAATAAACAATTGGTGTGGTATATTAGTGAGAGTCTCAACTTCTACATTTGATGGACCAACATCCTCCTCTTTAGTATTCCCCTTTTGTTCAATATCCTTTTGGTTCAATAGCCTTTTCCTGCTCCTTTTTATGTTCTAACTAATTATTAGCACCATCATTACCATCAGAAAAAATGAAAGTCACTTTCACACTCTGCCTGAAATTCATAATCAAGGGTTTGAATTTCCTTCTGGTACTCCCCTGAAGTTCAAACTTAGAGAAATACATTGTATTTTCATAAAAGACTACATCCATTGTGAACATACGTTTAGTTGGAGGATGATAACCAGTACCCTTTTTGGCTTGTCACATACCCAATAAAAACACATCATAGGGCTTATGGTACCCTTTTTGGTTTGTCACATACCCAATAAAAACACATTGTAGGGCTTGTGGAGCAAGATTGTTGCATTGATGTTTATAGATATGCATAAATGCTACATATCTAAAAACATGAGGAGGCAAATTTGGTATCAGTAGAGCAGCTACAACATTAGTTAGAACTTGAAATGATGTTTGAAATTCAATAGAGCATAAAGGAGTTTGATTAATCAAATAAATAACAGAAGAACGAACTTCTCCCTAATAGGTTAATGTTATATGAGCTTGAATTAAAGAGGCATGAATAACTTCTAGTAAATCTCAATTTTTCTTCTCAGCTACCCTGTTATGTTGGGGTTTATCCATACAAGTTATTTGATTAATAATACCTTATGCTGCCAAATAATGTTTCATTTCAAAGCTCTATTATTCTCCACAACTATCATTTCAAAGAACTCGAACATATGCATTGTATTGAGTTTGAATGATCTTATGGAATTTTTGGAACAATAAATTCACTTCACTCTTAGATTTTATTAATTAAAACCAAGTCAATAAAAGTAACAAACCAACAAGACCCACCTAAAGTTGGAATTTTGGATGGACCTTATAATTAGATTGAATAACCATAAAGTGCAAAGGAATTTTATTTAACACTTACGGAATAAATTGTGATGACATTTTGCAAGTTCAAAAATATCACAATAGAAACTAAATACATAAATTTTTTTAAACAAATTAGGAAATACTTTTTTGAGATATCTAAAAGATGCATACGCCAAAAGTCGTTGCCATAACTAGAGTTTAGCTTTATTTTTTCCAAATTTTGAGTCATCCACCACAAAAACTTGATGCAACTTGTCTAAACTCCTTAACATTAGGTCTAAATGATACAACTTCCCTATCCTAATACCACAACCAATGTTTTGCTTTTTTTGGATGTTATTAAAGAGACAAAAATTAGTCAAAACATTATAATGCAAGATAAGGCTACTCTTATTTGAGAAACAAACAAAAGGTTATAATACAAGGATGGAACAATCAAAACATAATCCAAATTTAAAGTATTAGTGAGAGTTAAAGACACTGTTATAAGAACTGGGGCTTCATCACCATTGGCAGTAGAAAATTTTTTTTGAACGAACTCTTTGAGTTCAATAACCTGTCTAGAATCAAAGGTCATATAATTTGTAGCACCAGAACATTAATAGTCTTACTACCATTATCTGTAGCTGCTATTAATATTGAATTATTCTCAACAACATCATCGTTGTTTTTGGTCTCAAGCAGCAGTTGGAGTCTTCTTGGAATTCTTCTTTCGGGGTGCTCGATTATGCTCCCACCAATCTGGATATCCTATAAGTTCACATCAACGATCTTTAGTATGTTTAGTTTGGCTGCAATGAGTGACTATGTATGTAGATTTTTCACCACCAGCAGTTATCTTTGGTTTGTTCCCAATCACCACAGCAATAGCTTCAAGGTTTCCAAATTCTCCTTTCAACGTTTCACGACATATTGCCTCTCATCCAATTAATGCATAGCATTCTTCCAAGATCAGAATTGATTCCTTCCTTAGAATCTCTCCACGAACCGGTTCAAACAACATCATCTCATCCTATTAGGAATATATACACCCTTAGTTGTTCAATCAACTTTCGATATGATTCAACATCTTCAGGATCCTTTATGACAATTTTGTCCCAGTGATCCAGTTCTTGAAAGGCTTCAATTAACTCTCCAAAGTATTGAGAGAGAGGTCTTCCACTTTGTTTTATAGTGAATGCCTTTTTTTTAGGGCAAAAGACTACAATTCATCACTTCCATCATAGAAGGCTTTTACTAGTGCACTCTAGATTTCACAGGTTGTGGGTAATCGTAAGTATTGCTTCATAATCTCTAGACTCATAGACATCAGGAACCATCTTTTAATTTTTTTATTTTAGTATACTACTTCTTCTACACATCTTTTATTTTGTATGTGGCTTTGTTTTGCCATACATATAAGAGAGTTCCCCTTTTCAACAATATACTCCTCCATCAGTTGTGACTAAACATCATAATTTGATTTAGAAAGAATAATGCATGCATTAAATACTTCTTTAGATTGAACAACAATAGGAATAGATTTTGATCCAGATGATTCATTTTGTTTTTCACTCAATTTCACAGGTTTTGTAAGCTCTAATATCAACTTGACAGATAAGAAGAAAGAAAATACTTCTATTTTTCATTCTTTTCATTGAAACGTACTAATTATAATGTATAATAAGGGAAGAAATCCCAACAATTAATCCTACAACTAGAAATCAGAATTCTAAGAATATATTTACAACTTTACAATCCTAATAATTATGTAGCAAAAATCTTAACAAAAGTTATACAGGTTAAAAATTTACTAAGCAAGATTAGTAGCAAAAATAGTTAAATTCGACCTATAGTCAACATATTATGATTGAATTGATTAAGTTGAGTTTAGGGGTGGACTCAAACCTAGAGAATTAGTTCAACCTGACTCAAAACAACCTATGTTATTTTAGTAAAATAAATTTGTTTTGGTATAATTAATTAAAAAGATATTATTTTGTCTTATAAATTCTTCAATAGATTAATCAAATAATATTGTTTTAGTCAATTCTATCAAAATAATGTTGTAATTTCAACTCAAATTCAATCGAGATTTAGGTCAAAATTGTACCATAAAAAAGGAGGTCAAGTCAAATCCGAATCATATCAAATTTGTACTATAAAAATGAGGTCGATGATAAAGTAAACACACACACAAGAGGTAGATGAATTGTGTGTAAAAAATAATTTGCAAGATACTTTCAATTTGATAAGATCCTACTAAACAAAATGAATTTATAAATAGAAGGGTCTTATAAACTTTCGAAATGATCTTGTTACGTTGAAAATGAAAGGAGCCTGTTAATTGAAAGGAACTTGCTAACGCTCAAAATGAAAGGAGCCTGTTTAATCAATAGGAGCCTGCTATCGCTTAAAAAGAAAGGAGCCTGTTAGACGATAGAATCATGTTAAATGAAAGGAACCTGTTAAACGATAGGAGACTTCTAAACGATAGGAGCCTGCTAAACGATAAATCATGTTAAAACACTTTAAAACAAAAGGCACCTGCTAAAACTAAAAAGAATCTCTTGCAAGTTGAAACAGAAGGAGCATGTCATAAAAGCGAAGGAGCCTCTTGCAAATATAAAATACAAACACTATAATGCAGAAATTTAAATTAAAAAAAAGAGAGAGAGAATGACATAGTCAATTTATACTGATTCGACTTATAACCTAAGCCTACGTTTAATCCCCAAGTATCCGACTTAAGTGTTTCACTAAAATTTCAAGTAGTAATTTGACGAGTCTCTTCAAACTCACAAGTACATTTTTTTCAAGGTTCTTTAATCTTCTACACTAGTGGTGTTTAGCTAGCCTCTACAAGTTCTCAACAAATGAAAAAATGATTTGCTCGATATGAGCTTCAATGATTCCCCTCAAGAAGAATTTTCACTTTCTAAAGCACAAGAAATATGATAAAGGTATGCTTTTTAATAGTATTGATGCCTTTGATGTATTTCAAAATTTTGGCTTCTTAGCTTCTTGTTCGCAACTGCAATGACTCTTTCTTAAATAGATATTTTTTTCGACTAGTTGTTACTTCATTTCGATTCTGAGTTGACTTTGTGTCTAACGAATCTTCAATATTTTCTCTACTGAAATCTTCCAATATTCAGACATTAAGAAATAAATATGACAATGTCTTGGAGCTAATTGACAAAATATTTGATTAGTAGGATCCTTTCAAATATTGTAGAATCATTTCTAATAAGGTAAAATCATCAACAAGATTCTTGCAAGAAAGGAAGTATCATTCCTATGATTTTATTTCCTTTTAAAAATTATATCGTTGCTTGCATAAGAAAATATATCCAATTTGAATTTTAAAATATTATGTAGTTATCACAAAAGCATTAATAATAAACCTAAAGCTAACAGTCGAGTCAAATCTGAATCATATCATTGTCATCTCTAGATTGGATCATGTAGGTTCTTCTCTAACATAACTTGATATGAATTACCCGACAATTTGTTCTTTCCAATATTCGACCCAGAATAGGGTTCTCAAGTTTTTGAGGTTTCATAATTTAGCTGATTAAAAGACAAGCAAAGAGTATATGTTACAATAAAGTGGCGCTTAATCATTGTTAGACTCTCCCCTGTAGCATTTCTTTGCAGGCTAATTGGAATGTTCCAATCCGAACATAAACAACAAACAAGCTCTTGAGATCCGAGACTCTTATACTGCTATCAGGTTACAGAGAGGATTTAGCTTTGCTCTTCTGTGTAGGCCTCAGTATTGGGCACTTGATTAAACATTGACTAGGTTCAGAGAGTTGTTGTCTGAAGCCTACTTCTTTTGAAGTCAATTTTTGAGGTTGAATAAAACAATACTATCTCATTTTTAGACTCTATAATTGTATATAGAGATGGTAACGAATCAGGATTATTATTAGATTGACTTGGCTCGATCTTTCAATAATGCGTTATGTTCAGTTTGAATTTTAGTTAATATTTGTGTAAATTATTTAAAATAATATTAGTTTAATCTTAAGTTTTAAATATTTTATAATAAAAGATGCAAACTGTTCTAATTATCGAATTAGTTAAATTTTAATTAACTTAAAATTAATCAGCTGGCACCATTTACCATCCTTAGTACTTGTGTACTGCTCCATGGAATGTTATAAAGAGAGAGGAATTCTGCTGTACTGTCTAATATTAAATGCTGAGAGCTGTAATGACATAGACATAAAAAGAACAGAAAGAAATGTGTCAAACAAGGCATGTGCCACGCCATCCAAGACATTGACCAGGAATTTTTTCTAGCCAACTTGATCAAAACAGCATTATAATATTATAGTCATTAAAGTTGTCTAAAATACCTTTAGATACAAATAAATAATTTAGATATTATTACCCTTAATAGTTATGGCGAGCAATATTGAATTTTATTGACTTTTCTTGAAATTCGGTTTTTTATTTTAAAAAGAATAACTTTTTTTATAATACTATTTAATTATTATATAAATCTTTCTATTTTAGTTTCATTTATCTATAATTCTAAAATAGCATATTATAATTTAATAATTTTAATATGCATGGCAAACAAGTAGATTTGAACTATAAATTTAAAATTTTATAAATTAAAATGATATCATCTTAATAATATCAAAATGACAGTATTATGATGAATTAATTTAAACCTTTTGAGTCAACTTTCGAATTCAAGCTTATTTTAAAATTTGATTAACCTGAATCAAGTTGAAATTGTCACTTTTAAAATAACTTTTTTCTCGGATATATTGATCTTCGTCATATCTATTAGCTAGAAGTACAAGATTAACTAGGAGTTATTCTTGGACCACCCTACACAAGTTTGACCAATATAATTTATTCTCAGAACTTTTATAGAATTTATTATTAAAATAAGAAAAGTTTATACATATTTTGTTCATAATTAATTACATAATAATTTATATTAAAATAATTAAAAGATTTAGTGAAAATCCTTTATGTATATATTTTAGTACTATAAGATATTTTTAAAAGCAATTTAAAATAATAAAAATATTATCAGATGTATTGTGATAAGCAAAAGAATTTATAAAATTAGACAACTTTTGACATTAAATTCCATCCCTCAATTATAAATGTCGACCAGTTTTGTTTTTAAATATAGGGATATTCTCCATCTATTTATGTACAGTTCAAAGCTTGCAAACCTTAAACATAACTGGCTTTTTGAACTTTTCTAGTGGTTGGAAGATATTGGCTATGTTGTCCAAGCTTTTAATTCTTCTAGTATTGCTTTTAATTCTTCTAGTATTGCTCATTACCTTGGTGGTTGCTGCTCAAGACCTCAGGTTTATCTATGATGGCTTCAAGTCATCAGCCAATCTAAGCCTTGATGGTGTAGCTACTTTCACCTCCAATGGCCTTTTGATGCTCATTAATGGAACCAAGCAAAAGCAAGGTCATGCCTTCTATCCAAACTCAGTAACTTTCAAGAGCTCTTCCAACAGTTCTGCTTTCTCTTTCTCGACTTCTTTTGTGTTTGGTATTGCATCTGAATATCGCAACCTCGTCGCTCATGGACTTGCTTTTGTAATCGCTCCTACTAGAGGCCTACCAGGTTCTCTTCTAAACCAGTATCTTGGTTTGTTCAACTTGACAAACACTTGCAAAGACAACTATGTTTTTGCTGTGGAGCTTCACACATTCAATGGTTAGGAGTTCAAGGATATTAACGACAACTAGGTTGGGTTTGATATAAATGGTCTAATATCTGTTAAATCAACTTCGGCAGGTTATTATGCCAATCATAGAGGTAAGTTCATAAACTTGAGTCTTATCAGTGGCAAACCAATGCAAGTTTGGGTGGGTTATGATGGAATAAGGAAGCAAATTAATGCCATTTTAGCTCCAATTCATGTTGATAAACCATCTAGGCTATTTCTGTCTTTGGACTATAATTTGTCACCAATATTAGTTTTAGCTCAAGACTTAATGATTTTGATGATGACTTTTTAAATTGGATTATTTCCTTCTATTGCTAACAGGTTAATTCTCTAAAGGAAATAAAATATATGGTAAATGCTTCCTTTCTTGCAGAAACCTTCCTTATGAACTTACCTGATTTTTTAGAAATGATTCCATAATATCTGAAAGTATCTTATAAATCACAATCAACTCCGTGATATGATCATTTTTCTTAACATTTGGAAACTAGAAGATTTTATCAAACATGATATTGAAGATTCAAAGTCAATTCAAGATATAAGAGAAGCAACGACTAGTTGAAGAAGATGTCTACTTAAGGAAGAGCCACTGCTTTTACGAAAACTTATCAGATTCTTGAACTACATCAACAACATCAATTCTCGTAAAAGTGATATCATTACCAAATCTCTTCCGCTTTAGAAAGTGAAAATTCTTCTTGAGAGAAATCATTGAAGCTCATATCGAGCAAGCTTCATTTGTTGAGAGCTTGTAAAGGCTAGCCAAATACTACTAGTTTAGAAGTTAGAGAACCTTGAAAAATATGTACTCGTAAGCTTGAGAAGCTCGTCAAATTACTACTTGGGATTTTAGTTAAACACTCAAGTTGGATATTTGGGGACTAAACGTAGGCTTGGGTTGTAAGTCAAACCAGTATAAATCGACTACGTCATTCTTCTCTCTCTCCTTAACTTTTATATTTCTGCATTATATTGTGTGCGTGTGTTCATTTCAATAAGAGGCTCCTTTACTATTATAGTATGCTCCTTCTGTTTTCAACTTGCTAAAGGCTCGTTTCATTTTAATAGGCGCCTTTTATTTTAAATTGTCTTAATTGGATTTATCCTTTAGCAGACTCTTGTCGCTTAACAGGCTCTTATTGCTAAAACAGGGTCCTATCACATAACAGGCTCCTATTGTTGTTTTAAACTTCGACAGGCCCCTGTCATTTTATTTGAATTAAAAGTATCTCTTGCGTGTGTTTGCTTTATCATTTAGTATTAGAGTAAGGTTTCATATTTTTGTGTTTTACAACACGTGATAGATCATGGCAAACAATATGAAAAATTTTGAAAGACATACTTTAATGGAAAACAACTACTCATATTGGAAAGAGAGAATGACCATATATCTCCAATCTATAGATAGCAAAGTCTAGCAAGCCATTAAAGTTGGAGCTACACTTCCCACTACTGATAATGTAGAAGTATGGACTGATGCTGACAGAAGAAATGCACAACTAAACGCTAACGCAAAACATCATCTGATATGTGCATTGTCTCCAGAAAAATATAAGAAGATATCCTACTACTCTACAGCAAAAGAAATGTGGGACAAGCTACAAGCACGTTTGAAGGAACGAATGAGGTAAAGAAGCATATAATAAGTCTTTTAGTGCACTACAAGAAAATTGCGAATTAGCGTCGGAATATTACCGACGACAAAACTTCCGTCGCCTTTTACTGACGGATATTAAATAATCCGTCGGAGAAAACAAAATTTTCCCGACGAATAATCAGTTCGTCGATGCGATTGTAGGAAAAAATTCAGCCCAAAATCTGCGACAAAAAATAGCGACGGAACATGTCTCGGCGACCGTAAAAAAAGCGGGAATCGTTCCCGCAATTTAATTGCTTCGCCATTTACCGACGGTATACTATCCGTTGGTAACTATACCGACGGACTGTGAATATTCCGTCGGGGAATTGTTGACGGTCAAATATTGCCGACGGTAAGAAGTTACCGTCGGCATATTGAATTCTATACCGACGACATTTTATCCTACCGTCGGAACATATTTGCAGCAAACCTTATTTACCGACGGACGTTTAACACCGTCGGTATTTAAGATATATTTATAATGTTACCGACGGATGGGATTCGTTCCGTCAGTATCTCTATCTGCCTATACCGACGGTAACATTGCACCGTCGGCAATTGTCGGCAGGAAAACCTATTGCACCGACGGAGAGAAATGTTCCGTCGCTATTTGAGTTTCTTCTGGAATGTTCATGGCGCTCTTTTACCGACGGTATATCGTTGCCGTCTGTAACTGTCGGCGATTCCCGCTCTAGTACCGACGGAATGGTGTTGTCCGTCGGTAAAAGAAATCTATAATGCCGACGGCGTTTATCATGCCGTCGGTAAACCAGCGGCTATTTAACCTGCCCGACCCCCCTCCTCCCTCGCGCTTTCACTTCTCACTTCTCCTCTTTGCTTAAGGTTCCGAGTTTTCCGACTCCACCTATCGAATTTTTCGATCGTGTTTGAGGTAAACTCTCATATAAGTGTATTATTTTACTAAAATAGCTTGTTTTTAAG
>JAOTAY010027301.1:0-27071 GCA_025629805.1 Erythroxylum baracoense | reverse complement strand
TTAGTTTGGATGAGATTGAATGTATGCATGAAATTAAATTGGGCTATGTGAGTCTAAAGTGAATCATGCGGATTGATCGCAATAACCGATCTTGTAAACTTAGTCAAAATTTTGACTTTTGAGTGATGAGATAATTGTGGAATTAAAGCGAATTCTTGAAGTAAACCTGTGAGCGAATTTGAGCCTTAATGACATCATCTTTATGTCATTCTATTTCTTTGTATTGTATGATGCTCCTCTAATCAGGTTTGCTTTCAGAACTTACACTGAACCGGATTGAATTTGTTTGATTACATGGTTTATAGAAATGATTAAGGCCTTCTTTATTTTTACACTCTTTAGCTTAAAAATGACCTACCTAGTTATTTTGCATTTAAAAACACTTTTAAGCCTTTAACCCTGTTGTTTTCATTCAATCACCTTACATTGAAACCCAAAAAATCCCATTAGCCTTACCCTATCACAAGTTGAATGAAGTATTGAGTAATTTGGGACTTTTGTGTATTGTATTATGAGATATTTTTATAGGTACTTCTACTCATGTGTTTATTAAATTATGCTGTTAGTAATTTCTTCTCTTGTTTTTATTCCCCCTTGTTCTTAGCCAAAAAAAAAGAATAAAGCATATTAGCATTATTTAGTATGAGTAGTTGTAGTCCTTTATGTCATGTGGTTATCTCAGAATTTTAATGTCCCTTTTACTTGGTACTTTGTGAATACTTGTGATTAACCCTTTGCCATTTTTCTTACCTTACCTTTGAACCTAGCCCCATTACAACCCATAATAAAGTCCTTATGATCTATGAACTCATGTAATTCCAATGAAGGATAACTGGTGAATTTGCAAGCCTATGGTAGTGCAACTTATTAGAGAGAGATTTGAGAGAAACACTTTGACCTCAAACACTTGAGTATAATAGAGAAATCTGTGAGAAGAATTCACTTTGGTTTTATACTTGCTTTTTGAACAAAGATGTCTTATTTTGACTTTGTTTATGTGTATCGGTGAAAAGTGATTATGATGTATGTGCAACCTAAGTCTTGCTGGCCCAAGTTAATGGAATGCGTGCATTTAATCTTATGAAGGATGAATTGATAGAGTGTAGTGGTTTGACATATTTGCTCGAGGGTGAGCAAAGGTTTGGTATGGGGAAATTTGTTAAGTTGTCATTTTGCACTTATTTGATATATAAATCTCTCTCATATGTTGAAATTATTATTTAAAATTTATGGATTTGTGTCTTAAATATTTTCATATGATTTTTGACACTTGAGAGATGAAATTAAGTTAAAAAGATGCAAAACAAACAAAGAAATCCGAAATTCCAGATTGGCAGCAAATTTATGACTAGACGTGGCCACGTACAAGGATGAAAGAAAAAAATCTGTTGATCTGCTTTCAAATTTAAATATGATTCGTTTTAGATTATCATTATCTTTTAAGATCATATTGATAGAGATTCACAATCTGAACACGTGGAGGATGTGATCTGTAAGAGAGGAGGAAAAAGGAAGGGATCGGAGGCATTAAGGGGGGGTGGGAACGACACTGTTCAAGGCACCACCTTAAGTTAGAATAGTTTAGAATTTTCTGTAGCTTTTCTATGAGTTTTAGTTTACGTTTCTACATTCTTTTAAGTATATTTCGTATTCTTTAGGAAAGGACCAGGGATGGAGACGATATGTTTTGTTATTTCTTTTATTTTCAATTCTATTATGAGTAGCTAAACTTCTTTTCTTGGTTTAGGGAAATCATGTTATCATCTATTATGTGTGAGATGTTTCAATAAAGTTTGTTTCGTTGATGAACATTGAGTATCTTCTGAATTATTTTTTTTCAATTGAATTGATTGATTTTTAGGTGCGTAACTAGGGATTGATTCGTTCAATAGCTAGATTAATGAAATATGACGTTCAGTTTTGTTAATCACAAGTAGCAATTATGATTACCTTCTTTACGTTAGAGTCGAAAATTCTAAGAAGATATTCATCTTGATTAATTGCATGTCGTACATGTATTATCTCGTTCATTGGTTTCTTGGTTCTTAAAGCTATTATTCAATTGAACCTATGATCGTATTTAGGTTGTTGATTAATAAGAATGTTCAGGATACATGTTTCTAATCATTTACATTTAAGAGAAAACATCCCCAAGTGAATATTTATTAATAAACTGAAATTTTATATCGAGGATCTATTTTAGCGTGACAACATCGGTGACCCAAAATTAAAGTTTTTCTATTAAATTTTCTGATCCAACCACATTTGTTAAATTCAGATTTTTGTTATTTCTATTTTCTTAATTTACGTGAATTGCAAAAACCCCCTCTTTTCATTACTTAATTTTAGTTTTGGACTCGTAAACTCTCTACTGTTAAAATTTCTCGTGGGAACGATATCCACTTACCACTACTACATTAATTTGTAATAATGGAAGTTGGTTTCTTTTTGAATTTGGTTGCAAGAGACAGCAGTACTAGCATCCGCGACCGACAATATAGACATAAGCTGGCGATGCCAGACCTTGTTGGTTATCGTTATTGTCGAGCAATGAAGTTGAGGTATAAGGACAATAAAGAAGAAACCAACAATTTCCAAGAGAAGCTTAGAGAAGGTTTCTATGGTAAGGTATACAAAGGGGTTATGTCATTTGACAACCTTGAAGTGGCAGTCAAGAAGACGATCAAGGCCTTAAATCTCAAAAGGATATCGAATCTGAGCTGATTTTCATTGGTCAAATACGTCATTGGAATCTTGTTCCATTTCTTGGTATGTACTATGTATAGTCTATATCTTAAGATTTTGATTGTGAATACAAGAGCTTCAGTAAGCATTTTCTTTAGTTAATCAAAACTAGTTTGACATCTAGCAGACCATTCATACTTCACTCCTTTTCCTAGCAGTTTAGTCAAAGGGGTTGTTATCATCGAGAATCCCTTCACAAACTGGTGATAGTAACCTACCAAACCCAGAAAACTGCTCACTTATGTCACACTTCGTGGTGGCTTCCAACTAACAATTGCTTCAATCTTACTGGGATAAACTCTAATCCCTTGAGAAGAAATAACATGTCCTAGAAAAGATACCTCATGAAGCCAGAAATCACACTTACTCAACTTAGCATACAACTGTTTTCCCCATAGGGTTTTTAAAACAACCCACAGATGCTCAACATGATCATGCTTATTCTTGGAATAGACAAGTATATCATCTATAAACACCACTACAAACTGATCTAAATAGGGCCTAAATATTTTATTCACCATATCCATGAATGTAGCTGGACTATTAGTTAATCCGAATGGCATTACCAATAATTCATAATGTCCATAACGGGTCCTGAATGCAGTCTTCGGAACATCCACATCCTTTACCCGAAGTTGATAGTATCCTAATCACAAATCTATCTTTGAAAATACTCCTGCATCTTTCAATTGATCAAACAAATCTTCTATCCTTAGCAACCGATACTTATTCTTCACGGTGACTCTATTCAATTGCCTGTAATCGATGCACATCTAGAGAGTACCATCTTTCTTCTTAACAAACAAAACTGATGCTCCCCAGAGTTAGACACTAGGTCGAAGGAACCCTTTATCCAGTAGCTCTTGCAGCTGAACCTTCAACTTCTTCAATTCAGTAGGAGCCATCTTGTACGGTGCTCTAGATATAGGTGCAGTATTAGGCATAACTTCAATAGACAACTCTACTTCCCTTTCAGGAGGGAGTCCAGGTAGCTCTTTAGGAAACATATCTAGAAATTCACTTACCACTAGAATATCTTACAGTTTAACACTCTCTTTTCTAGAATCAATCACAAAAGCTAGATAAGCTTCACACCCCTTCCTATGGAACTTCCGACCTTTCATAACAGATACCACATTAGCTAGAGAACCAGTGTGGATGTTATGCATTACTATTTCAGATTGATCAGGTTTCCTAAGCACAATTGTCTTAGCACTACAGTTAATCACTGCCTAATGCTTGGATAACCAATCCATACCCAAAATCAAATCAAATTCATAAAAAGGCAATCTAATCAGATCTGCTACAAAATCCTCGGATCATAATAGGACAATTTCTATAAACCTGATTAACTAGCACACTACTACCTCCATTGACCCTAAAGGGTCCCGATATGGATGGATGAGATCATGCAGAATTATTACTCTCTACAACCTCGTCAACGATTTCATGAGATCTTTCCATACTCAAATCTAAAATCAAAACATGGGACAACTCGCATTAGGCCAAACACAACTCTTATATCCAAGTATAAGCAATAGTTAAGCGCTGGATAAACCAGAATCGCCTAAACTATGCTCTAATACCAAACGATGTAACACCTACGTACCCCCTAAAAGGATACGTAAATGCCACATAAAATAGAATTAAAACATGCCAAACAATCCAGAAACTCAAGCAAACATAGATTACATATCATTAGATGTTGTTGTAAACAAAACATATCAAACATTTTGTACTGTTCTAAATACATGCCATAAGCTCCAAATCCATCCTATATTAAGGTTATTATAAAGCATTAATCAAAACTCAAAATACAACATGACTCATTCCATTGAAATACAACTTAAACTTAAACACAAATGTACATCTTCCAAAATAAAACACATCCTTCTTTGGCCACTGCGGTTGTCCCAGCCTTAGCTCTTCTTATCAGAACCTATACGGAGGCAAAACTACCGTGCTAAGCATATAGCTTAGTAGGGAATAACTAGACAAAATATAATCTAACGACTATTTTTAACAATTATCAAACATTCACATGCACCGATTCATGTCAAATCACATACAACCTTTAATTGTTCAAATTAAAGAACAATCCAATATTATTTGCATCAGAATAGAATATAACATATCAGAATAGGATATACTTTCTTCAGAACAAAACTTATAAGAATCCGAGCAGAATATCATATTAACAAAATAGAACTTTAAGTATCAGAACAGAACTTGATTGTGTCAAAACAGATCTTGATTGTGTTAGAACAAAACTTGATTGTATCATAACAGAATTTAGTTGATCAGAACTGAACCTAGCTTATATCAGAATTAAACATATATCAGAACACAAAACAAGTTAGCTTGCTAAGCTTTTTATAGAAGTGGGTAACAGGACCAGAACAGGAGATAGCTATGATTGGTATTACAGAACAGGAGAGACTTATATCTCAGTAATAGGAGACACCGAAATGTTAATATCAGGAGATACTAGAGTGTCAATATCAGGAGACACTGAAGTGTTAATATCAAAAGACACCGAAGTGTCACAGGAGCATTTGCAGACCCTTTTAGGCATGCATATTTACCCACAACTAAGACTTGGCAATTTTAAAACCAACCATTTTAGGTTTTAGAATCACTTGCAAAAGATGTAGTGCATAACATATGTCTTTATTCCACTTTCTTCAAATTGAACATATAGATGCACATCTAATCAAACTTAACATACCTTATGAGTATAAACATTTGCAATAATGTACCATTAAATGCATTTTGTATTTACACATTACATATAATTACACAAATTTCCAATTCATAGACAATCATATTCAATTCACATCGCATAAACCCTTTGAAACACATTTATATTCATAAGGACACATTCATCCTTGAACACACCATACATTTCAACATTAGACGCATTATTCACTAACCACACATTCCTTAAATAATTACCTTAATTAAGGATCCATAACTAAATTAAATTTTACTCAATTAATCTAACATCTTCTAGGTTCATTTTTAACCTCAATTAAGTTCAATTAAACCATTATTAAGTACCTTAACCTTATGTGGTTCAGCACAAAACACAAATTACAATGTTGAAACCTTACCCACGATCGTGGGGTACATTCCCACGATCTTGATAAAAGCTAATGCATCTTCCACGATCATGGGATGAGTACCACAATCGTGGGCTACCAATTTTCCTGCGAATTTCTAGATTCAACACCTTCATTCCAAATTCCAAACACCTTCAATTCAATCCATGTATCATATCTCAATTGTAAACTAATTATATTTTGATTCTACCTTATCCATGCTTCAATCCCTTATCAGATTCATGTCCAAACCCAATGTACAGATATGGTAAAGGGGCTTAAAAATCATTCATTAGACAACTCACAATTCATTATCTTACATACAAAAAAACCAAAACGTAAATTTTGCCAAACTAGAATTATTTTTCCAGTATGCAATTATCAACATCATAACACATATTTCATGCCAATTCAATTATCATAAGACTTTTATTAATACATGCTATCAAGTTCAGAATTCCCTTACCTATTTAACTTAAAACTTCAACTCCAAAGAACCAGCTAATCTAGCACCAACACAATTCTAATATCAAGGTGAAATTAGGATGCTCTTAGCAACAAAAAGACAATAGCATAAAAGATAACATTGGGTAGCTTTCTTGATGCAGTATCTAGGAAGGATTAGATCATAATACAGAGAAGGAAGCTTGGAGTGGTTTACGGTGGAGAGCAAGGAAGAAAGTGAAGAAGGTTCTAGCATAAAGTTTGCCACCTTAGCTTCATGCAATGCAAAATGTCCTCATCCTTCATTGACACATGTCATTTAGCATGTCTCGCATTTATCCACTAAATATGATACCATTTGTCTCTTAGTTATTAGTTCACATGTTACATATTAATTGATCCATTTTTCACTCTATAATTGGTCCGTTTGTCAATTAATTACTAGTCCAATTGTCACTCAACCAATGTTTCCAAATGTCATTATAAGTATAGGCTTAGTTATACTAATTTTCATGTATCTATCTTACCACTAAACATTTTCCTAATCTAAATGTTCATTTTAATACCTCAATTCTCTATTGGTATTAGTTAATTCCAACTCACTAAGTATGATCCACTGACCAAAATTTAAGATCAGGCCAAAATTCAAAACATATACAATTCACGATCATATCGCAATATCTAATACATATACTTTCTTGAATACGTAATATTTCAACTAGGGTATAATTTGCGGCCTTACATTAAATGCTCCACCTTAATATCACCAATCTGTATCAATTACTTTATGGTAAAATACTTGACCTCTAAATTCTTAGATCTTGTGATGTTCTTATTGTTATTATTAACAACACAATAGAAAGATTATCATAATATAATATGGATCTAGCCACTGAATTAACTATAGACAACTCAGAAGTCAACTTCCTGAGCTAAACCGTTTGTGTAGCAGCTTGACTACATGCAACAAACTCTGCATGCATAATCAAGTAAGTCACTAGTGTCTACTTGACACTCTTCCATGATACTGCACCATCAGTTAACATAAAGATGCACCTTGAAATGGATTTTCTATTATCCACACACATGGCAAAATCTGAATCTGCATACCTTATGAGGTTTAGATTGTTGACTTTTCTGAATGTTAACATATAATCTTTAATTTCCTTTAGATATCTTAACACTCATTTAATTGCATTCTAGTGGTCTACTCCTGGGTTAGTCAGATATCTACCCAGCAGTCTAATAGTAAATTCAATATATGGTCTAGTGAATACTTGGGCATACATCAGGCCATCAACCATACTAGAATGAGGCACATTCTTCATAGCCTCTCTCTCTGTATCATTCTTTGGATACTGCGCCAAATATAATCTCTTACCATGAGAGATAAGTGCCACAATAGGTTTACAATCAGCCATGTTAAACTTTTGTAGTACTCGCCCAATATATGCTCTATGCAAGAAGCCTAATGAGTGTTGAGAACTGTCCCATGAATTTGAATACCTAAGACAAAAGATACTTTTTTAAGGTTTTTAATGTCAAAACATTTGGCCAAAAGTTGCTTAACCTCGTGCAACATAGTCAAGTCATTTGATGCGAGTAAGATATCATCCACATACAAAAGTAGAAAGAAAACTTTACTCCCCCTTACCCATTAATATAAACACCTTTCAACTTTACTTTATATAAAGCCAAAAAAGATAACAACCTCATCAAACTTAAGGTACCACTGTCTGAAAGCTTCTTTCAAACTATATATTGATTTTCTTAGTTTACAAAGCTTGTCAAACTTTTCTTAATCATGAAATTCTTCAGGTTATTCCATATAGACCTCTTTATAAAGGTCTCCATTCAGGAAAGTGATTTTAACATCCATTTGATGTAGTTATATATCATAATGAGCTATTATTGTCATAATCACTCTGAATGCATCCTTAGAGGATATTGGAGAAAGGTAACAATAAAGTCAATACCTTTTTTCTAAGTGAAGCCTCTGGCAACCAACTGAGCTTTAAATTGCTCAACTCTATCCTGAGAGTCTCTTTTGGTCTTGAAAAGCCATTTACAACTGATATTTTTGTAATTCTGAGGTAAATAACAAGCTCTCATACCTTATTGTACTTTGTAGATTACATAACATTTTTCATTACATCCCACCAAGATTTTAAAAGGCGTTTTAAAAACTAATTGCTTGGGACTCTGTTAAGTATGTATAAGGCCGTCTTTATGGCTTAACCCTAAAGGTATTAAGGTAAATTAGTCATACTCTACATTGACCTCATCATGTCCTTTAGGATCCGATTACATCTTTCGGTCACACCATTTTGTTCAAGACTACCTTGTATAGTGAACTAAACCACTATTCCACATAATTCTACATATTTGACGAACAAACACTTTTCTTGTACTAAAAGCCCACGTTTGCCATAATTTACCTCCACGGTTAGATCTGACAATTTTGATGGATCTCTCCAATTGATTCTCAACTTCAGCCTTAAATATCTTAAATTTCTCAAAACTTTCAGACTTTTCTTCAAATAAGAACACATAAATATAATGGGAATAGCCATCAATGAATATCAGAAAATATCTGGAATTGCATAAGGTGACTTTATAAGATCCACATAAATCTGTATGTATGAGATCTAATAAACTAAAAGCACGAGTTGATTTTTTTTCTTTATTTTGGTCAACTTACCCTTGCAATAGTCAACATATGTCTTCATATCATTAAAATCTAAAGTTGTGATACTGTTTTCCTTAATCACTCTTTCAACTCTATATGTGTAAATGTGGTCGAGTCTTTTATGCCACAACATGTATGACCTATCCTTTATCAGGGGTCTCTTTCTAGTAACTTTTTCAATAATATACGAAGAAACATACATCTCATGAGGGGAAATACACATTTTATATAAACCATATGACAAGAAGGCATTAACAATATGTTTTGTATTGAAGGATAACTGTAAAACATAAGCATCAATGACAAAACTATAACCTTCTTTTTCCAAAACTGATACAGAGATTAAATTCCGCCTAAAAGACGATATATAAAATGAGTCATGTAAAACAATAGCAAACCCTTATATCAAAGTTTAAACATACATCTCTTATAAACATTACCTTCACTTCTTTATTATTGCCCACCATTAGTTTTTCCTCCTCTTTATTTGACTCTCTTTTGCTTACGAACTCATGCATTGTAGAGGCAACATGGTTAGAGTCTCCACTATCTTGCCGCCAAGAACTTGGTGTGGCTATAGCAAGATTAGAGGGACCATAAGAATAAATGTAATAAATTTATATCAGAAAGACAAAGAAGCATTAGTTCATTAGTGTAAAAAAATGGCTTTCTTTTACCTAAATTTTGGCGTGTAATTAATACGCAGTCTATGGATCACTAAGTGAAAGCAAGCAGGCATGATCTTTTGGCTACGAAATTATATTTGTAACCACAAGTTTTTACCTACAAAAATTAAAAAATGTAACATATTCTAAATATAGTTATTCTAAACGACTCGAGATATGCTACTTTTTTTTTAGCTATGAATTGAAATTCATAGCTAAAAGTTAACCTTTGGCTATGATTTGAAATTCATAGCTAAAAGTTAGTATTTGGCTATGTTTTTAAGAGTTTGAGAAAATGACTTTTTAGCTACAAAAATATATTCGTAGTCGAAAGTTTTTACCTACGAAGATTAAAAAAATGTAGCCTATACTAAATTTTTTTTAGCTACGATTTTAAAGGCTAAATTTCAACTATAAATTTCAATTCATAGCCAAAAAATGAAAGGACTTTAGAAAAAGACCTTTTCAATACGAATATATTTTTATAAAAGAAGATGAATGAAAACATTTTGCTACGAATGTACCAAAAGAAGAAGAATGAAAATATTTAGCTACAAATATAATTTCGTAGCCAAATAATTTTAACTAAAATTATATAATCTATGACTTATTGCGACGAAAACCATTTCATAGCTAAAGGCATTTGTCTACGAAAATATAATCATAGCCAAAAAAAATATGAAAACATTTAGCAACAAATATATAGCCAAAAAAAATATGAAAACATTTAGCAACAAATATATTTTTGTAGCCAAATGTTTTTAACTAAAATTATCGGATCTATGACTTTTAGCTACGAAACTCAGTTTGTAGCTAAAAGAAAATATATTGATAGCCAATAGACGAAGACCAAAGTGATTTACGTATCAACATTAACTGTGACTTTTAGCTACGAGTTTAAAAAACGTAGTCAAAAGTGTAACTTTTAGCTACGCCTGTCAAATCGTTGCTAAAAGAAATGTAATCGATAGGCTACTTTGTTGCAGTGCTAATTGTAATCATTGACTGCCCATTTGGAGTGAAGGTGTCCAATTAATTTGCTGACAACAAAATTCATACTTTCAAGGTAGATGAGTATGGTTGTTTTGTCTTAAGCATTTTATTTAGGCTTGGCAAGGTTTGCCCCGAATTTAGTTTGAATTCAATAAATTTTGTTAAAGTTAATTAAGTTTTGGATTAAGTTTCAATTTTATTTTTCAAATTATCAATTTTGGACCAGACTTGAGTTGGGACAACTCAAGATTAACTCATTCTAAAATATGATATTTAAAAAAAAGGTCATTTTTACCTTTTTAAAATTAAAAGATGTATTTAATTAGGCTTAATTAAGATCCAAGTCTTTCCCTACCCATTACCATTTACGAACCACCTAACCAAGTTCCATATTAATTTGTTCCAATTAATAACATTAACTTTGACTTAAAAATATTTCTTATAATGTAAAAACAAAGAACAAAAAGTGGCTAAGACATTCACTAAGCTATTGATAGTAGTTATTACACGAGAGTGGAAATACATATTATTTGTATGGAAAATGACATCGTATTACCGCCTTCCACATTCATCAGTAACTCCTCTTTTTTTGTTAAATAAACAACTAAAATTAAGGTAAAGTATACATTATAAACCAAAAGACGAGAATTCAATTAGATGAAATTAGATTGAGTAAGAACCATAAGAGGCTTAAAACCATGACAAAGAGTTGCATCCCAAACTTTGTCAATGTTGGTCATGAAGTAGTAGGAGGACAAGCCGCATTCATTCTCCTTCCAACCTTCTAAGGCATGCACTATTCCAGTTACATGTCATGCACTCATCACTCTTCTTGGCAACCAGTTCTGACCTTTTTGTTTTTTTCAAGTTTTAGTTCATCAAAACACAACTAAACACAAACCAAATTCGTTTGTGTTAATCATATGCTTACCTTACATGAGTCCACATTTCCGAGGTTGGATGGAGCTACCATGGCTGGTGTGGTGTGATAAAAGCAGTCATTGCGTGATTTCTTTGGTGGGAATTGCGAGAAAGGAACAAAAAATGTTTCTTTTGTTGCCTTCTTTTGTTCTTGTTCGCTCAATCCGTCACCTACTAACCATACCTGAGGCCACAAGATTCCACATTTTTACAAGCATTATAATCACTATAAAACACAAGCAACTTCCTAGTTATGAATATATCTTTGGATAGGAAGTTGCAGAAATTATCAAGATGGTGCTCTCTGAGTTGGCCCCCAAGAGATTTTTTAAGCTTCACATACACACCATGGCTTGTGACGGCTATCTGAAATCTATTTGTAATCGTGAAACCAATGATTTATAAAAGAGAAGGGTTCTTAACACGATAGGTACGTGTTGGTAAGATCGTCTTCAGGGAGTAAATGAGCCTGGGCATGGGCCTGTGCATGGGAGTGCATACATACAAGAATAGACACCATCTATAACCCAAAAGCCTAAGCTGTTTGGTTAATGGTCCTTCCTTGTATATATTCACTTTATCATTTTCATTCCCTTTCGATGTGGGATATTCACTCACATATGACTATCATAACAATCTCCGCTTCACATATGAGTCTCGTCCACATCAAGCACACTCTCCCTCGAACGAAAGCATTTTTTTCACATAATCGAGGCGACGTCACTACCAACTCTCTCTTACTCAACTAAGGGGAAGCTCGCAAAACCTTGGGAGCACACATCTTGCTTGACTATAGGATCATCATCTATGGGAGCCCAACTATGCATTCACCACTTGTCTAGCCGAATCATCGGCTCTGACGCCACTTGTTGGGAAGATCGTCTTTGGGGAGTACATCTTATCCTTCCCACCAGTAATCAGAAAATCAGGTAAATACCTTTCCAAAAAATGGGAATGACGAAGTAAGTGAAGTCTCAGCCACTTCCACACAATCCAAGTAGTCGATGCCTCTATAGGGATCCTGCTCCGTAGCACATGAATGTCCTCACAACTCCACAAAGAGCTGACATCTAACCAATTATCAAACCACCACCGAATATCTTCACCATTTCCGACTTCATATTTCAAGCAAGGGTAAATCAACTCTCTAAAATTCAACAAACCCTTAAAAGTCCACGAATACCTTCGATTACCCTGAAGTTGCCAAAAACTAAGATTTTTAAGATAGTAAGTCTGCACCCATTTTACCCACAAGGCTTCCTTATCCACAAATAATCTCCATATCCTCTTAAGGAGTAGAACTCGATGTATTCGATTAATAGACATAATACTCAAACCCCCTTGCTTCTTTGGAAGAATGACTTCACTCCATTTTACTTTTGGCCCTTTACAGTTTTCTGTTTTCCAGACCATAGAAAAGATTTCAATACTCTCTCCAAATTTGTAATCACTTTCTTAGGAAGGACCATATGGGCTGCCCAATGTATGTGCATACTACTCAACACAAAATTAATCAGAGAAACTCGAGCTACTAAAGATAAAAATCTTTTCTGCCACACAAGGATATGAGCTTTCAACTTTTTTATCAATGGAATGAATTCTGAATATTTTGGTTTACCTGTAGTAATCGGTACTCCCAAGTAGCTAAAAGGAATATCTTGCTTTGTAAAGCCCACCAAGTTGCATATCAATTCAGCATTCTGGACATCCGAAGATACATAAACTCCACTCTTTTGCTTATTAATCTTCATCCCTGACCATCCAGAAAAGATGCTCACTATGTTCATCATCATCCTGATCACCTGAGGCTCAGCCTTGCAAAACAAGAAAACATCATCTGCAAATAGCAAATGCTCAACTACAATTCTCGACGATGCTGATGATATTGAAACAACTCGTTACTATGGACCAGTTTCAAAATTAATCTAGAGAATCCCTCTATTGCCAATGTAAAGAGGTAAGGGGAAAGAAGATCCTCTTGCCTAATCCCTCTCTCATTGAAGAAAGGCCTAGTAGGAATCCCATTCACTAATATACTTATAGACGACGTCTGAATGCATTGCATAATCTAACCTCGAAACCTACCCGGTAATTTTATCACTTCCAAGCATAACTTCAAGTAATCCCAACTTACCGTATCATAAGCTTTGAAAAGATCCAATTTCAAAGCACAACTTTTAATAGGTTTTCCAAAATGGTATTCCCCCAATAATTCTTACAAAATCAGTATATTATCACCAATATTTCTTGCTAGCAAAAAAGCCCCTTGTGCTTTACTGACCACCTCAACCAACACCTTTTTGAGTCTGTACACCAGTAAAGTAGCAATAATCTTGTAAACCATAGAGCAGTAAGAGATTGGACGGTAATCCGTAATCTTTAATGGCCTCTCTATCTTAGGAACTAAGCAGATAAAAGTATGATTAATATCCTTCAGCATGGACCCCGAGGAAAAAAAGTCCAATATAGCCTCCATAAATAGAGATCCTGTGATCTCCCATGTTTGTTAGAAGAAGCTAGCAGAAAATCCATCCAAGCCCGGCACCTTAGAACTATTAAACCTAAACACCACCTCTTTCACCTGAAGAGCTATATAAGGCTCAAGTAACATCTCTTGCATCATTTGATATGGACAATACTCAAGAACATTCCCAACCTGGAACCCACTTTGTTGAACAGTGGAGCTCTGCATTAGACTCACAAAATAGGATCGGATATGCTCAGATAACCCTTCCTTATCAGAAATAAGATTGCCTTGCCCATCCTATAGTTCTGTGATGATGTTGATATTCCTTCTCGCCAATAACAAACCATGGAAGAACTTCGAGTTTACATCCCCATCTTTGAGCCAATTTAAATGAGCTTTCTGTCGAGTAATTGAGTTCTAAAGTTTTTGTGCATCTCGGTACTTCCTCAATCTCTTTGCTTCTTGAGTCCAAAAATTAACATTGTTAGGATTCAAATAACGTATTCGCTGTATCTCGGAGACATCTTTGCTCAATTCCTTCAAATCCTGAGTTCTATCTCTACTAAACTCTTTAATAACAACTTTGGCATACCTCAACTTCTGCATTAATTGGAAAGGTTTGTACCCAACCAGCTCTCTCTCCCAAATTCGACGGATAACTTCCATGAATCCTTCAACCTGCATTAACCAATTGAAGAACCAAAATAGAGCTCCTACTGTTGTCCCAACATTCAAGTGATTAATAAAAATGGGTGTATGATCCCTACATAGAGGTCCCCAAACAATGTTGATGAACTAGGGAAGGACTAAAGCTAATCTTGATATACGAAAGCACGGTCCAATTTCTTCCTTAAGAACAAGTGTCCCTGTTGTTTGTTGTCCCATGTAAACCACCTACAAGTGCCTCTAAGATCCACCAATTCAACTTGTTGGAGAATTTGAGATAGTTCCCTCCATATACTAGGATGTAAAACTGCACCACCCTCCACTTCTTCTGAATTTAAACAGCAATTGAAGTCACCCAATACTATCCACAGAAATTGGATAACCAACTGAATAGTTCGTAAATCCTCCCACATTCGAGATCTATGAAGCGTAAAATTGCACACGTAAATAATAGAATGACTTGACCATGTTACATAAGGTTAAGCAACTTTTGGCCAAGCGTTTTGACATGAAGAACCTTGAAGAAGTATCTTTTATCCTACGTATTCAAATTCATAGGACAATTCTCGACACTCATTAGGCTTCTCGCATAGAGCATATATTAAGCAAGTATTACAAAGGTTTAACATGGTTGATTATAAACCTATTGTGGCATTTAATCTCTCATGGTGAGAGATTATATTTGGCACAGTATCTAAAGAATGATACAGAGAGAGAGAGGCTATAAAGAATGTGCCTCATTCTAGTGTGGAAGATAGCCTGATGTATGTCCAGGTATTCACTAGACCAGATACTGCATTTAATATTAGACTATTGGTTAGATATCTGGCTATCCTAGGAATAGACCACTAGAATGCAGTTAAACGAGTGTTAAGATATCTAAAGGAAATTAAAGATTATATGTTGAGATTCAGAAAAGTCAACAATCTAAACCTTATAAGGTATACAAATTTAGATTTTGCTATGTGTGTGGATAACAGAAAATCCATATCAAGGTGCATCTTTATGTTAATAGATGGTGTAGTATTATAGAAGAGTGTCAAATAGACACTAGTGACTTCCTCAACTATGCATGTAGAGCTTGTCGCATGTTGTGGGGCTGGTACACAGATGATTTAGCTCAGGAAGTTGATTTTTGAGTTGTCTACGGTTGATTCAGTGGCTAGATCCAATATATTATATTATGATAATCTTTCTGTTGTGTTGTTCAGTAACAACAATAAGAACATCACAAGGTCTAAGCATTTAGAGGTCAAGTATTTGACCATAAAGTAATTAATACAGATTGGTGATATTAAGGTGGAGCATTTAAGGACTAAGAATATGCTTGATGATCTTTCAACTCAAGGACTGCGCCCACTTGTTTTTTAGAAACATATATAGAGTACAGGTGTATTGAAGTCCTTAGACATTGTTAGTTAGGGATCATTGTGTTTGCTCTTTATACAATTATATGTTTTTCATATATTATGATAGTCTGTTTTATCAATACAGATGATCATCATTTATCTCTTAATCATACATGTTATTATGCATTTTCATAATATAGGTGAAAGTCTTAAGATTTGTATCGATCTTAAGCATTTTTAAGGTTATAAGGCATATATATGTAGATTGACCTTGAGCCTATATCATTAGGACATATACAGATACATGTATAAATCCATAAAATTTGACATGACATAAGGGGTTATAAGTGTTTAATCTTTTAAGGATTTTCTCTGATGAAGTTTGGCATTCAATGAGAGTACACAAATTTCTTTGGTGTAGTTTAGCATAAAGTTCAAAGAAATTGAGACCTACAAGTAGAAAGATAATACATTTCAAATCATACAAGTATCATCCTAATTTATCAAACTCTATTTTTTCATTCATGTTAGTAAAATATTAGATATGTATGATTGTATTAGATCTGTGTCGCACATGAGACATGCATTTGATATTTTCTGATATCGAAAGCCTTACGATATAGAATCATGGACTTTAATTATCTTTAGATCAAATGGTTTTTAAACTTAGTCAACCTATACATTGATTTAACTTAATCGTTTTTACTGGTTTATCATTATTACAAATACTGTAATTAATTATAGTCCAAGGGGAGATTGTTAGTAATTTTCCTAAGTTGGACATTAATTAATTATGATTTTACGATTTTAACAATCCTACGGTTAAGCGAATCAAATTTGATTCAATTAAAGATAATAAAGTAGTCCGATAAAGGATTTAGTTTAATAGACTAAAGTCCAGCAAAGAAAATGAATCATAATTAGTGTAGGCTGGACATGCACTGGGCCTATGATAAGGAGATCCAATATGTTAATATATATAGTTGTGAAGGTCTCATGTTTCTGCTTAAGTAAGTTGTCAATGTTCAGTTTTTTGACCCATTAAGAAGTTTATGCCTTAGGAAAGAAGTAGAAAGATGTTAACGACGTCCGATTGATCAACTTTTGTAAGGTCGTTGAGAAAGCTCGAAAGTTTCGATGTTAAAAAGCTAGTTCGAAGTTATAGAAAGGAAAATAAGTATTTTTCACATTTTTTGTTTATTTACTTTTACATTTAATCCTGGGCACAATTTGGTCGACATTTATAATGTATACAGTTGGTTAGCTCGAAAGCCACAAAAATAGATTTTTTGAAAAGAATTGAAAGTGTGCATGAAAACATTTTTTTGTTTATTTACTTTTACGTTTAATCCTGAACACATAACTAAGGCTCGTGTTAGACATGTTAGACATGAAATGTCAAACAAAACCATAATCTGTTCTCCATCCTAATCTATTAATAAGCTCAATGACTACTCAGGACTTGTCATTTTTATTGCAGATTTAGAGTCAGAACCATTCTGCAATCAGTAGGACAAGACATTCATTCAAGTAGTTGTTTTTTATTTCTATGGTGCAATGATATGATATACAACAAAGAATAGAGGGAAAAAATCATAACACAGTTTCTAGTGCGTAAAGGCATTGCAACAAAAGTGGACATATAGCATTTTTGCACTCATTTTCCAACTTTCACAATGTATATCAAATAATAATTGTTAAGATATATGGTATATATCTTATTATTAATTTTGGCATTTTTGGATAATTTGACCTAGCAAATAATTCATTTTTACATCCAAATTGATTGAGTTTAAACTGGGTACAACTGGCTTGTTAGATTTTTGGATAATGATTCAGTTGTGATAAAATTCTACTTTAAGTGGGACTCTTGGTAGAAGTAGGACTCTCAATACTCGAAGGATTATGCACATCTCCTATCTACTATTGATGTCTATCTCTAACGTAAGGGTGCTATGATAGGGTTGAAGTTAATTTCTAATGTAAGTGAGTGATAACAGAGGTGTGTGTGTGGCACTTGGAGGGATGTGCGTGCATTAAATGTGCAGGTGAGTGTGCGGCTTTTAAAGATGCATGTGTGAGATGGACTGATAGAGTTTGTAGTTTAATCAAATAGTGAGTGTGTTTTGAGTACACGTCCGTGAAGATTGCGTAGAGACGTGATAGGTTGGGTGATAAAAGCTACGTAGAAAAGAAGCCAAAAGGTAGCGTGTCAATGATTAATTTGTGAGCAAGGGTTGGTCTGCATATGTTTTAATGTCGCAGGTGTTATTTTTATGGTGAGAATATTGAAGTGATTCTGTGTGTTTTTTTTATGAGTTGTAGCTGTGGTGATTTGTTTTATAAAGAAAGAATTGGTTATGGTGAAGAGGAGTTAATATATTACGTTGTGAATGTGCTCCTAGGAAAAGTGAGCTTCTCTGTGTTCGTGTTGCTTCTCTGTGCACTGCTTCTCTACGTTTGTGTTGCTTCAGTGCTTTCTTTTGAAGGACGATGATTCCGTTAAGCTGGGCTGAATAGTTTTGTGCTGTGTTTTTTTTTATGTGTTGTTGTTGATCGGATATTTTTGCAGCTGTGATTTCTGCAGAAGTTTTCATGACTTGATTATGAGTTCTGCGTGAATCAGCCTATTGTTGTTGCGACGACTTCCAGATTTATTTCAGTGAAGCAGAACTCATCGAGAAATTGTTCTTTTTTTATCTCAAGTGTATTTATTTTTCATTCTTTGTTATTTTAATCACTTGAGTTATTTTTTCATTGTTTTTTCGTTAAAAGATTAATTGAGAAAATCCTCTGTCGAGGTTAGTACGAGGCGGTCGTACTATTGGGTGTGAAAATCTTTCGCAGTAAGTGAGGTTGAGTGATAGTGTCAAGGGTTGAGTGGTGTCGGCTCAGTAAAGCCTTGAGTAATTCTATTATACTTCGGTGAAAGTGATTAAGCTGGGTGAGGGCCCCGCAAACGTAGGCAAGGAGTGCCGAACTGCGTTAACAAATTTTTGGTGTTCTTGTTATTTTGCTTTGCTTGATTTTATTTTTGTTCGTATCAAAGGAGTTTGTGGAAAGTTTGCGAAATAATTAACCCCCTTCAGTTTTTCAATTGGTATCAGAGCAGGTCATCGTTTCAGATTTCGTAAACATGACTAATTTTGAGATGAATTTGTTAAGAAGTAAGAAAGAAAGAAGCAAAGAATTGGCACTACAGGTGGAAACTGGAAAATGCGTGAATGATGCGGAAGATGAATGAGATGAAAACGAAGACTTAGTACTCCTCACACGAAATTTTGGTAAATGGCTAAAAAGAATGAAGAAGGACAGACCTAGCCTTAGACAATATGGTGAAAGTTCATCGAGTAACGATTCAAGACAACAAGCCAAGACAAAAAGGCATGAACAGAAGGTAAAAAGAATCCAATGTCACGAATGTCAAGGTTTTGGACACATTCAAGCCAAATGTGTTAATACTTTGAAGAAGAAAAATGGAAAATCCTTCACGAGCACATGGAGTGAAAATGATTTTGATAGTGAATATGGCAGAGAAGAAGAAATCGCTAATGGCTCAGCGTCGGTTGCCCCATACAGCAAAAGTTCAGTTACTTGCTTAACAGTAACTGAGAAGGAAGTAACTGAAGTCGAAAAAGGGAGAAAATTGGAAAATTTCGAAAACAATTCAGCTCAAGATCCAATATCAGATTATAACAGTGATGAAAGTGGCCTAGATGATGGAAAAGAGAATATTTACGAGGCTTACAAAGCTATGTGTGAAAAATGGGTGAATACATGTAGAAAGAAGGAAAGATTGGAAGAAGAAAATCTTTCCATGAAGAACACCATCCAAGAGCTAGAAAAGAATTTGAAGTTGGCATTAGATGAGCTTGGTAAAGCTCGAATGAAATTAGTAAGTACCGAAAAGAGATTGACAATATTAAATAGAGGTATTGAAAAGCTAAAAAAGTTGTTGGAAATTGGTAAAGTTGAAGGGGATTTTCAAGGCATTGGCTATAAGGATGAGTGCTCTAAAGTGAATGAGGAGAAAAATAATATGTCCAGGTCTGTCCGAGAAGAAGAAACATCAAGAAAGTTACCCTATCTGTACCTATTTTGTGCCGCAATCAATACATCGACATTTGATTAAAAAAAGAACGTCGCCTATTCTGTACAGAAGTTAATAGTAAGAACCACGAAGCGAGACCTAACCGAGCCGACGCCGCTTGCTGTTTTTATATTTTTGACTCCGATAGGGTAACTTTAACTATATTACTATGACTTGAATAAAAAATTAAATTAAAGTTGAAATTTAATTATTACATTAAATTGAAAATATAATAATTTTCTTATTATTATTATTATTATTATTATTATTATTAATTGTTATTATTATTAAAATTATAATAATAATATTTTAATAAATTTCCTAATAATAATAGAAATAATAAATTAATTTTATATCGTATTATTATTATATTCCTTATTATTATAAAGTTTATTATTGTTATTATAATTAAATTTATGATTCTTGATAATTTTCTTATTCTTACAATTATTTACTATTATTATTATTAATTTTCTGCTTAAGTATATATAGCAATTATTATTAAATTTATTCATTTTTATTAAATACATTTATTATGATTATTATTATTAAATTCCTTATTATTCTTTAAATTAATAATAATTATTATTAATTTTGTAGTTACTGTTAAAAATTATTATTATTATTATTATTATTATTATTAAATTTAATTTTAATTATAATAGTTTTTATTATTACATTTATTTCTACAATTATAATAAAATTGCTTATTATAATTAATTATCTTCTTATTATTATTAAATGTCTTCATTATTATTATTACGATTATTAAATTCCTTTTCATTATTAAATTTATTAAATATTTGTGTTTGTATTATTAGTATGAAAATCTTTATTATTATTATTATTATTAAGTTTAGTATTCTTATTATTATTAATTATTAGTATGTTAATTTGGTACTTGAGTATATATACTTATGACTTGAGTAATTAAAAGAAATGGTAGGAAATGCAAAAGTCACGGCTGTGAGAGTGAAGAGTCACAGCCGCGAGAGAAAAAGACAAAAGAGATTGAGAAGGTCACGATCGTTCTTCGTCACGATCGCGACATCCACTAGAAATTGACTTGTCGCGATCGCAACGAATAGTGAATAGTTGCAGACACTAATTTTTAACAGGAAAGTTAGTAAGTAATAATAAGAATAATAGTAAGTAGATAATTATCATAATAAAAATATTAAATTATAAGAATAAATTAAAAAATAATAATTAATAATAATATAATTTATAATATTAAGAAGGAATATAAAATTAGCAATAATAATAATAACTGTAAAAATAATATATTAATTATTTAATAATAATAATAATAATTGTTAACAGTAAGTAGGAAATTAATAATTACAATAATATTATTATTAAGAATATATATATTTCGTTTGTATATTTTATCCATTTATGATTAATATAATAATATTAATAATAATATTACTATTATTGTAATAATTATTATTTTATTAGTATTGAATTATTTCTATTATTATTTTTATTTTTATTGTTATTGTTATTAGTAATAAATTATTTCTATTATTATAATAAATTTCTTATTGTTATTATTTTTATTCAAAATCAAATTTTCTAGTTCCTGTTAAAAATAATATTATGATTATTAATTTTATTTATTTATTATTATTATTCAATTCATTATTTTTGATAATTTTTTAATTTTATTATTATTAAATTTTATTAATTTTATTAATTATTATTAAATAGTTTACTTAATATATATATATAGAAAAAGTCACGGGTGTGAGATTTCAAAGTCACGCCCGTGACTTTTTCCACCAAGTATATATATATAATTAACATCAACATAAAAAATTAATTTTTTTGGTAGGAGTAAAAACAAATACACAAGTAAATAAAATAAAATAAAATAGACATGAAAATAAATTAAATTGAGAATTCAACAAATAAACAAACAAATGAATTTATAAAATAAAGGGCGTCACGATGCACGATTGCGACTTTTAGTGAACAGTCGCAGAAAATGAGGTTCCTCGCGATCACGTATGAGCGACATCTCTATTATTATTACCTTTCTAGTTACTGTTAAAAATAATATTATGATTATTAATTTTATTAATTTATTTATTATTATTATTTAATTTGTTATTTTTGACAATTTTTTACTTTTTTATTATTATTAAATTTTATTAATTTTAATTATTATTATTATGTAGTTTACTTAATTATTATATATATATATATAAAGTAAACTATTTAATATACAATTAGAAACGGCTTTGCATATAGGTGTAAAAATTTGACAAAAAAGGGCAAAATTTGGACTAATGTGAATACATATCATGCAAAAATCAACATGACACCAAACTTCATTCCACATTACAGCTCATCCTTTTCTAAGAAAAAGAAAACCAACTATTTCACCTACTCACGAAATTCACTGCCATTGGTCTTATTATAGGAAAGAAGACAACCAAAGTGAAAGGTCCCAAAGAGCCAAAGACATCGTCAATAATGCAATACGTACACATTATACTCTACTGTAGCATCTCCTGTCTTAGCATCAAACTTCTGAGTTCTTGCCTGAACATAGCCTGTGGCAAACCGGAAAAGCCCACTTCCTCCGATCACCGGCATCTCCCTCACCTCCGAAAACACCCTGTTCCGCCCTAGCACGGTGATGGTGCTGCCATTATACTTACCTTCAATGAAACCAAAGTTCATGGCCATCGGCAACCCGATCTCTTCTTGTGAAGCTTGTGCATAGAACCCTTGTGCTCTACCCACCATTTTTGAGCTCAATTCTGGTCCCCACGTTAAAGGGTTATCGATCATTCTCACCATCCCAAAGGCTTTTGTTGAGGTGTTCTTTGGCGGTGGCACGATCTGGATCGCAGTTGGACTTGGACCTGTGATGATATCATGCTGGTATATCTTGAAATAAATAAATAAACACTTTACTAAAATAAATAATTTACTAAAATAAAGACGGAAAAGAGTCAACTCTTCACTTGACAAATAGAAACAAAACTTGAATAGCATTTTAATTTAATGAGTTAGGAACAGGAAAAGTCACAGGCGTAAGTTTCATCTCTCACACCCATGAGAGGGGGCCAATACTAGAGGAATCGCGATCGTGTTTGAACACGATTGCAACATATGATAAACAGTAGTAAGAAAACAAGGGAAGTCGCGATCGTGTTGTGTCACGGTTGCAACTTTTGAGAAATTTTGGGATTGTTGCGATCGTGCTTCGTCGTGATCGCGACTTCTCAGTTGAATACCTTCACTTTCAAATAGCATAACTTTCAATCTTGAAGTCTAAAAATTTCAAATTTTATATCATTGAAAAGTTAAGAAAAAGATCTATAATTTTCATGAAGACAATTTTGTCTAATTCAGCCTATAGCGATACAGTTTAATCATTTAAGTAAAGTTATCATTTTAGTCAAAAATTTGTGCTACTAATACCAATAATGTTATATTATAAAGGCCATAACTTTTGCATCTGAAGTCCAAAAATTTCAATCTTTATACCATTAGAAAGCTAAAAAAATAATCTACAACTTTTATGAAGACCACTTAGCCTAATTCTGCCTATATCAATGCATTTTATTTCTGAAAATTTCGGTTCACATTTTATCCTATTCTCTGTTTTCATTCATCTGTCCACATATATTTCTAATGCAAATTCTAAAAGAACCGAACCACCATTCAATTCTTATTATTATTTAATGTTTTATTTCTTAATTATATTAACTAATATTATTAAATTCTTTATTATTATTAATTTTGTTCTTAAAAATAATGAGGATAAAATTATATATTTATACTCATCATCGGTGGAAGTGGAATATGAGAAGTTGAAACAGGAATAATAAAAGTTGAAATAAAAATTCAGAAGTGCAAAAGTTACTTGACAGATCACAGTAAAAATTTTACTACAATCGCGATCGTGCACTGTTGCAATCGTGACTCAATTACTCAATCAGCGGAGTCGCGATAGCGACGTGTCGCGATCGCGACTCCCTTGTTTAACCCATGACTTGCTACTATTCTTCTTCTTCTTCTTCTTCCGAACTACAATTTTTTTTCCTTCTTTCTTTCTTTCACATATAACTACATCTATAAATTATGTTAACCCCATTTTCGACTTCCAAATAGCTGAACAAACTCATAAGCAGATCAAAACTTAAGATTAAATATAAACATCCAAAACTAAAAATTCATGTACGTAACTCTGCATATCCATTTTTTCTGTATTTTCATGCTTGCATTCCTTTTATTTTTTATTTTTTTCTCACATCCCTACATCACCCTAAATCTATCCTTTAACTCAAAAACTCCTTTCACTAAGAAATCAAATTTTAAACTGGATTATTCCACTGGTTCAAAAGTCACGGGTGTGATTACACCCGTGACTTTTTCTATATATATATATATATATATATATATAAAGTAAACTATTTAATAATAATACATAAAATTAATAAAATTTAATAATAATAAAAAAATTAAAAAATAAAATTGTCAAAAATAACATATTGAATAATAATAATAATAAATACAATAAATAATTATAATATTATTCTGAATAATAACTAGAAAATTAATAATAATAAGATTAATAAAATTATAAATAATAAGAAATTAAATAATAATAATAAATAAATTTATTAATAATTATTATATATACTCAAATAGAAAATTAATAATAATAATAATTAATAATAATATGAATAATAGAATTTATAAGAATAATAACATCATTATAATAATAATTAATATTTATTAAAATATAAATTGAGAAGTCGATTCAAAAAGAAGATAAATTCGTTGTTGCGGCTTGACGTGAAAGTCAGTAGTTCTTTTTAATTAAAACGTCGACGTATTAATTACGGTACATAATAGGAGCAGGATTGGTGGAACAGAGGATCTGAATTCATGTGAGTGAGGTTGTGAGTGACAAATTTTTTGGGGAAAACAATCGAGAGGTATAGGTTGTCCAAGAGCAAGAGGCGGGTTGAGTTTATTCCGAATTTGCTAAGAATAGGTAAAGACATGAGAGGGCCTTTCTTTAGCTATTCGTCGATTTAGAAAATAGGTAATATTTAGGAATGATATTCCGTGCATCAGTTTCAAACCAAACAAGGGAATAAATATTAGGTAGGAATAAAAGAGTGATAAAAAATCTAACCATATTTTTATTACCCTTGATTAAACAGTTCATAAATGTATCACGACTCATTAATTTCAATTTGATTCGATCTCATTTCAGTAATATTTAATCTAGTTTAGTATTTGTCTTTTTTTTTAATCGGTAGAATTAAAAAAAAGCTCAAATTTTGTAGGGCTTGAATATCCAAACTTGGGGTTAAGCTTTTTTATATGCCTAATTAAGTGGATGTCGTGGTTTTGCTTAAGATTATGTTTGGTTGGATATAAGGTTTTTAATGTAATGTGATAGTTTATAATAAAATGAAATGTAAATGAATGTAATATTAGAAAATTGTTATTTAAGAGAGATGTAAATGTTTATAATGTAACATAGTGAAATGTTATTTGGAAGAAGGGTTTGTAATGTAATATAGTAAAATTTTGTTTATCATTTTACATTCTATTTTAAATCTTCAAATCAGAATTAACTTATTTTTATTGCTTAGGATTGAATGAGATGTAATGTTAAACTCTCCTCTTCTCATCTTATTCTATTTTATTTCATTATAAACTCCCCTTTCAAACGATAGAATAATATTACGTTCCATTCCATTAATAACCACCTAATCAAACGTAGCTTAAGGTTTTAAGTAACCATAACTCCGTAAGTATTCATAAGAATGTGAATGTAATTTGTTTAGTGGAATATATTAAAATAATTATTATGAATAAAAGGAGATTTTGTATAATGAAAAATAAAACGAGAAATTTTTTTTGAAATACTCTTGTAAAACACAGTATTTACAAAGTGAATTATTTAATTTAAAAAAAACATTATGAGTGAGTTAAAGGGGTAATACAAAAGATTTAATGTTTATAAGATACAGCTAATATTAAACTATCATAAAATTGGTTAAAAATTAAATAAAATTAAAGATTTTGAAATATGATTAAAAGATATTCTTTTTGCTATCAAAAATTTTGAAATTTAATTTTAAAAATTATTAAATAAAATTAATTTTTATTTGTAAGAATTTATTAATTTACAAAAATTTACCGATTAATTAAGAAATAGATCGATTTTTAGCAATAAGAGTTATTAAAGTAAATCGAATCGAAAAGATAAAAATCAAATCAAAAAATTAAACGATTTAAAATTTTTACGATTGACCAGACTAAATCAAAATAATTTTTTCTATATTTTGGTATATATTGTATGCAGAATATATAAAAGAATATAACGCTAATAAGATTTGCAATACATCGTAGACTTAAATCTAAATTTTTTAAATAATATTTGAAGTAACTGCTTTGAATAATATTAAATCTTATATTTAAATTTCATCAGTTTAGTATTAGAATTTAATTAATGGATAACATATTCTAAATTGTCAAAATTGTTAAGGTTTATTCAATTTAATATCTAAATTTTAAAAATTTTAATTAAATAACTAATTTTTATATTCCCGATAATTCAATATAAAGAATTACTTTTAAGGATGTCAAAATCAGCCCGAGGTTGGGCGGACTACTGCCCGGCTCGTGACCTGACTGTTACTTTCAAAACAATATTAATTTGTCAAAAATGATGTCATTTTGAAAGTTTTACAGAAAAAAATGAGACGGATCGGGCAATCAACCCATAGCCTGTCCGATCATAAACGTCGTTTTAGAAGTTTTAGAAAGAAATGAGACAGGACAACGAGGAGTGGCGTAATGGCTTCAGCTCCTCACTTAAGGCTCTCTTTTAAAAGGAGGTCTTGAGTTCGAGTCACGCCAAAGGAGGAGAAATAGGAATTTGTCCTATTGATGATCCT
>JAOTAY010027278.1:0-27079 GCA_025629805.1 Erythroxylum baracoense | reverse complement strand
CTGAGTAAGGTTGGATGCCGCGGTATGTCCCGCAAACACACGCCGCCGACCTAAGGGCGGGGTGTGGGGTCCAACATTAACCATAAGAAAGGGTAATAATTCCTTAAAATAAAGGAATTCAAAAAGTCATAAACTAATTCTCCAACAACAGCATCAAAAACTTATTTACCAACTTTTAATCTTATAAAACTCTCAATATTTCACAAACACACGGGTCATAGCGTAGTATATGAGGTGTCGATCCCACGAGAAATTAGTGAACTAATATAATCCTAATTTGTCTAATTCCTAAAAGTGTAATTAAAATGAAAATAAAAACTAAACAGAAAAGTCAACAATCCAATATGGAGTGAGTGAAGTGAGAAATCTAAATTAATGAAAGAAATCAAATGTATACCACCAATTGACAATTGAAATTCAAATAAGGAAGATTAATAAATTAAGAGAAAGGGAATTTATCCTATCATCAATGCTAATTTTGTCACTTTTATGTTAATGTGGTGTCGATCCTAGACTTTCAAAGGGTGGATTAGTTTCTCTCAAGTTGCACCAAGCCCTAAATCATAAACCCTAATTAAGTTAAGTTAACAAACATATAATCTCTTGATTAATAAAACAGTTCACAACCTAATTATTTCTTAAGCATTCCAGTAAACAACCGGATCCTCAGACGAGATCTCTCTTTGTATAATTACCGATTTGATTATTTTAATGGCTTATGAGATCGTTTAACTCTCAGTAACCAACCTAATCATTTTGTATCTAGTTCACTCTCTCTATTTATTACCAAAGTATGCAATTAAAACAAATAATCATAACACCCAACATCATTAACGGCAAAAGCAACTAGATTATCATTAAATCAAGTATAAATCCCTAAAAGCAGTTAGAACATCTTTAAACCAAGGTTCATCATCATCAATTCCATCTCACACATCAAATGAATGAAATAAAAGATAGAAAGAAGAAATGATAACTTAGGAGGATTAGAGGTTGAAGTAATAGCAGAAGCTCTACCTTCTCTCTCTTCCTTCTTCCACTTCCTTAGCTTTTCCGAAAGTGGCAAGTGGAGGCCCCTCTTTTAGGTCATTTCTTTTGTCTTATATAGTCCTTTACTAATTGGGGTAAAAAAGTAGGTTTTACCTAGGCTCAAAGTTCTAAAATAATCAGCAAAAAAGTAAGTTCCGGAGGTTGGTCTATGTCTGTCATTGCGTAAGCCGCGAGATTTTGTCATGATCATGGCCCTGGATCCTCAGTTGGGCTTCCTCCAAATCTTCTCTATTCTTTGATATCTGATCTCAAACACTAACAAAAACATCAAAGCACCTCAAGCACACAAAATTAAAGCTCAATCACATGCTCTAATCCATATAACACTCAAAACACAAATATCTAACCAACTAGCACAATTCTAAACCGAAACATGCATGAATAAATTAATTAACAACTAAAAACATACTAAAATGCCTACCAAAACATCATGAAACCTACAAATATCACCTTATATGCATGCACCCACTAGTGGATAAGCTAGCCTATTTTTCAAAAAGAAACCATCCAAGAAGGTTGACCATTTTGAGGCACTATTTGTAAAATCACTAATGGTAGAGTTAGCATATTATAACCATCATTCTCTAAAGGAAGACAGAAGCTGAGTTTGTATATAGTTGAGTGGTCTCCCACACTTAACACCATGAGCACTTAGTTAGTTGAGAAACTTAGCTAAATTCAAAAGTTGGGGAATAAATAAACTACTAGACTACTAAAAGAACCTTTAGAGCTTAAGTTATAAAAAATATTGCTAAGAATTATAACTGAATTTTAGGATCTTTGAGTAGAGTTAAAAGCCAAAGAAGAATAGATCTTATTCAGTCTTGTTCCTTTTAACCATATAAAACAAAAGGCAAGCTTCAATTCACTCTAAACCATGCACTGCACCTTAACTGCATCCCCTTAGTGACAAGAACCTCTTTAGTCTAATTGAATATAAACTTTAGGAAGGAGAGACAATCTAGTTCTACATTTTGGGAAGTTCCATTTTTCCTCTCTCTCTCTCCAATTACCATATGCCCAGTAGCTCAAGACAAGTTTAAATATGGCTAAATCATTTTTGTTCAAAAATTTCATCCTATATAACCAATTTATCACTTAGGACTAATCCAAAGCTTGATGATATTACATACATAAACTTAAAAGCTAGTTCTAAAATATGCTTATGTGTAAAAAGATATAATATAGGTTTTTAAGCCAAAGATTGTAGAATTTGCATAGTCCATTGCCATTAATCTTTGAGATGATTTTATCTATGGTTTTTTTAAGTCTCTTTTTTCATAGCTAACTAAAGTATAAACAATGCTTTTGGTAGATTTTATAGAACCATACTAATTTTCTCTAGGGAAAATCTTGCACAACTTTCTCAAATAAAAAAAAGTATAAGCTATTTGTGAAATTTTTGGAATTATGTCTTAAACCAAATTATTGAAAAAAATTGATTTAATTATTTTTCACTTATAAAGATTTATAAGTTTTAACCATAAGTGCATAGTAAAGCAGTAACTAGAAGTTGCAAGTATAGGTTGATCCCACGACGACTATAAGTGCTAGCTTAACCCTTTTTCTATTGTCTAACTACCAAATTAGGTTGCATATTTACTTGAAATTTTAAAAAATAAATAAAACAAAAATTGACAAAATAATGAAATCAGATGAAGAAAATACTACAAACAGCCAATATCAAATAAGTAATACTAAGATGATAAATCCTCCTAAAATATTTTAAACACTAACCTTTTATCATTCAATTAAATTATTAATTATTGGACTGTAAAATTCCTATCTTGTATTAATATCTTTCCTAACCCTCAATTGATTAACTGAAATCTCTTTCTAATTAAGACCTTTAAGATTGCATTATTGATTCGTGAATTTCACTATTAGATTTGACCATAATCAAGAGGATTTATGTTGATCTAACTTTAGGTTTGGATGCAAATCCTTCCAAATATGGTATATCTGTTAACATGGAAGGATTTCTTAATCTCAATCATATGAAATGATACACTGGATTAATATTCCAGATATATTAGTTCAAGAATATAACATATAATTGAATCAAAATAAATCAAGAATTAAAGTTGCATTGAATAAAAGAATATATCATATTATCATCACAACTTAGGGTTTATCACACTTAGGCACTAAAAAATTTAGTTCATAAACATAGAAAACAAATTCAATAACAAATATTTAGAAAAACAAATAGAAATAAAAGAATTCATATTCTATATCTCCCTTTTGTCTCTAATGAAATCTTCTTACAAAATATTTGTTTAGATTGAAAATTGCTCTCTATCTGATCTTGTAATGTAATCTTTGTGTTTTATTCATCATCTATTCAAAACTGCATCTTGTCTAGTCTTTCTTACAACTCCAAAAACATATTATGCCTCTAATAATATCTTTTTATAGTAAAAACTAGGGTTCAGGGATATACACGTTCGCTAACACGATAGTATAGTTAATTGTGTATTTCCAAAAACACCTAAATTCGTGATTTTACATAGGCAGTGACTTACATACGCAACGTACATAATTGTGTATGTCAACATAAAAGGGTTTGTACGTTCATATAGGTAGAAAACATGTTTTCAAACCTCCACAAGTTTACAGTGAATTACGCAGCCTCTATACACGATTGTATATTTCCAAGTTGCTTCAAATTTTGCTTTATACAGCGATTTCATCTTAATTCTTCTTTTTTTTTGGTCTATGAAGACAATTGCCACCTATAAACACACTTAAAGTGAAATAAGCACCAAAAAAACTATAAAAAAATTAAATAACAAGCAAAACACACTAAATATAGGTATATAAATATAGTCAATTAATCATTTATTAAATATCCCTACACTTAAGCTTTTACTTGTCCTCATGGAAATCATAATCTAAATCATCAAACTTATAAACATTCATCCATTATCAACTTCAACCTGCCCATCCACACCATAAATAATCATATTATATCAATCAAATTAACATACAATTAGATTCAAGTTATTATAGAACCAACCTTTATAAGTCAATATCAAAAACAATTGTATAGATAATCTTTTGAAATTGAAAGAATAAATTTTTCAACCCTTACCAAGGATTCACTCAATGCACTTAAAATGTTTAGGGTGAAAAGTTGTAAGAACTCTTAAATCAATACATATAAGAATTTTTAACCATAAGCTTGCATAAAATCATATCTCCACCACTTATAAATAAACTAGAAATAAAAATTAGAACGTCTTAACACAATGTTTTAATGAGGCTTAGGTTACAATATGATAGGGATAATAAAAAATGTGATAAAATTGAAGGGAATTTACATAAACAAAATCACATGCAACTTAGTTCGTCCCAATATAGATCCTTCACACCATAATTCCATTAGTACCATAACTTTAACAATTTTTTTATCAATCATAAATAATTCATCATATACCAACAATCAAAGAAATATTGCACCTTGAAATTATAAGTTTCAAGCAATCAAGTAAATGTAAATAACCTTTAAGGTTTAAAATTAATAAAAAGGCTTCAAGAAAAATAAGGTAAAGGATAATGTTGTTATAATCAAGGAAAGGGCTAAGTCTCAAAATTGGTAACTCTTAAGGGATGAAATATGAAGGGATAATTATCAAGAAAATAGGCTAAACAAAAGGTTGAGTCTACATGCCTTTATTATTTTAATGCTTCTAATTTAACAAATGTGATCTCAATACGAACAATAAAAGCAAGTTCCAGAATTATCCAACACATCATAATGCACATAAAAGAATAAAGGAGCTTAAAATAATTATGTATTCGCTCTTAGGCTCAAAAACTCACAAAAATGATCTTGTGTGTAAATAATAAGCAATTTTCATTCAAATTAATTATCTTAATGATTATTAAAAATATATGTTATAAAAGCAAGTCTATTCCAAATTTCATCCTTTTGCATTTTAATTCAATTTAATAATGAATAATGATCTAAAGTATTTTGAATAGATTTTAACTAACTCAAATATCAGTTAATAAGATTTAATAAAAAAATAAACTTAAGACAATTGAATTCCCTTCCCTACACTTAAAATTGCATATTGTCCCTAATATACACAATGTAAACACATGAAAATAAATTAAAATAAGAACAAAAATTGAGAAGAGTTTATTGGTACCTCCTTGAATAATAATATGCATAGAGTTCTGAAGCAAAGAAGATCCATCCTAATTTATATACATCCAGCGTGTAAAATATAAGCAAAAGAAGATAAAATAAAAGAAAATAAATAAGAACATTGAAATAAAAATAGCATAACATAAATAACATTTCACTAATTTTTTGACACAATAAAATAACATCATGAATAAAATATGAAAAATACACAAATAAAGAGAGAAAGAAAAGAAAAAAAGTACAAGCATCCCTCAGTGCCTCTGTGAATCCGATATGTCCGTCAAAGGAGGATCCTCAGATCGTGCAACCTCAAACTATTGTGGAGCTAAACGTCAGTTCCCAATATAAGGATTCTACTATCTCAAAGACTTAAGACCATGTTTCAATGATGATAAGGTCCCGAACTTGTTGCACTAAACCGACCTGCTTCAGTATCAATGTTGTTATCAGTCTTAAAATGCCTTTTCTTAAACCACCGGTACCACTCCTTATGAGCTCTACCATTGAACATCAACACAGGAGGCCGCTTAGGTGGCTAGCCTACATTGATCTTGTCGTGTTGTGGGTAAACTCCCCTCAAGTCTCTAGAGGACTCTTCTCCTAGTTATCTCTTCCTTAGTACATCTTTTTCTCGTCATGGTCTCATCCTTGTGCCTAAAATTTTAAATAAATGTCATAAAATAACAGATAAAGTATGAAAGATAATTTTTCCCCACACTTATTTCCTATGCTCACAAAATTATTAAAATGTGAAAATGCACTAGTAAAAAGAAAATTAAACAAATAACAAAATCAAAAACAAATTATCTAACATGAATAAATAAGTAATAGAATAATTATAAAATCATCCAAAATGCTAATTAATCATATAATTAAAACTAATAAAACTAATCTAACCCTTCAATTTCAAAATTAAACATAAATTGAAATTAACATACCTAATCTAACAATTAGCCAAAATTAAAAATTGAACATCAAATTCATGTAAAAATCAAAATTGAATGAATTTAAACTAAAAAACTTCAATTAATTATAAAATAACCAATTAATCATAATTGCACGCAAAATCATCACAATTTAACTTTTACTAAGCAAAATCACACACCCTATTGAAATTTCATCCAAATCTCATGCCATTCATCAAATTGAATCAATAAATCATATAAGGATAAAATTAAACTATTAAACCATAATCAAGCACCAAAATCAAGAAAATTTACAATAAATTGCAAAACTGAAAATCCATAAAAATTGCAAAATACTCAAAGATTAATTCATAAAGAAGTGAAATTGATGAAAATACTGACTTATGTGTCGTAATTTGGCAAGAAAAACTCTAAAATTAGGTTGGAGAGGGGGAAGGGTGAAAGTTGGTTCGATGGAAGAGAGGAAAAAATAAAAGACATGAAGGAACTAGAGTATTTTATTATCGTTATGTAACAAACTATGTAAGTCACTAACTCTTTAAAATCTAAAGGACATGGGCGTGTATATATTCAAAAACTTATGTAGCCATGTACACGGTCGTTCATTTGAGCATTTAAGTCTACACGGATATGTCTAATGAATGCATGTAAAAAATTTTTAAAAAAATTCTAAAAAGTACACAGTTGTATCTAGAGACTGTATAAGTCTCTATGACTGTGTACAATATGAAAAATAGTTAACAATAAAAAATTGATCACTTCATGTTATGAAACTTTAAAATGCTTATCCTAACATAATAAATATGCAAAATTGACGTAGGATGCTTACTTTCCCAACATAAAACACATCAAAAGTCAATAAAACCTATGCTATCTTCAAAATAGAAACAAATAAAATGAAATAAAGAAATTAAATAGAAGGACACATATTATAATTCATAGATTGCCTCCCATACAGTGCTTGTTTAACGTCATTAGCTCGACATATCCTTCATATTTACCAACAACTTGTGTCTATAATTAGTGACTTGCTTCCTTATGGTTCTTGATATAGTGGTTTAGTAATCTGTGAATAAGCTATATGTTGTAAGATAATAATGACATAATGTATTATATTAATAAATCCAAATGGCTCCATTAATGCCGTTTTGAATACAAATTGTTGATAAAATAAGGACTATTAAAACTTTCTGAATCTTTAGTTGAATGAAAAATTGTTCTTTTAAGAATTGGGAACCATCTGTACTTAAGGTGATTATTAATAATTCGTCAATAGTTTCCTTATTTGGCTCCTCCTCTTTTTCATCCTCAATCTCCTTTATCCACTCTTCCATTTCCTCTTCTTAGATAAAGGTTTCCTCCTCTTATTCTTCCTCAGTAATCTTTTTCCACTCTTTTACTTCCTCTTTTTGGACAGAGGTTTCATCCTGTTCTTCAACTCCTACTTTCTCTATCATCTATTCTTCCTTCTCTTCTCATCTTCATGAAATGTAACTTCATTCATGAAATTTGTTTGCTCTTCACTCTAAGGCATTAATAAACTCAAATAATATTTTGTACTCAGTCCAATGTATTTAGGGGAAGACAATCTCTCCTCGAATTTATGGTGACTAGCTTTAATTTTTGCAATACATTTTGTTATTATATCTATAAGACGTTCTTTATGCTATTGTTATTATAGAGATTCAGCTAAAGCATAATTGTTCCATATATTAACATAAGGGTTTCTCTACTTTGAATTATAATTTTTCTCATCTGGTGTACTTTGAGGCAAGTTTCACATAAAATATGGATACTTCCATATATAGTTTGGTGCCCATCATTCATGATTGTAATGGTTACCCCAATAAATTTCACAACACTATATGGATATAAGTTGAGCTTCTAAATACATGTCACTATACCTATCATTCCAAGTTTATGATGTTGCCATATGTGATGGCATATTATAACTCCTATAAGAATATTTTTCTCTCCATCCTTTGATTATGGTTTGTAGCTGTGACAATGAATCTTACCTCCTAACTATTAGCCACAATCACAAAGTCAAAATAGGGGAGTTCAAAAGAAAAATAAATGAATATGTAAATAAAAATAACAATAAATGCTTAAAATAAAAATAAGTATTAGATTAATAAAATCTAGATTTTCCTAATATTATAATCGCTCGTAGTAAAATCTAAGCTTTCCTAATATTACAATACCTCGCAACGAATTCAAAAACTATTTGAAATATTTTTCTATAGAAAGATTTATAAGTTTTAACCACAATTTTATGGTGTAGCGATAGCTATCACTGGCAAGTACAGGTCGATCCCATGAGGACTATAAGTACTAGTATTAACCCTTTTTCTCTATTATATAACCATCAAATCCGGTTATGAATTTACTTGAAAATTAAAAAATAAACTAATATAAAGTTGACACAATAATAAACTCAGAATAAGAAAATACTACGAATAACCAATATCAAATAAGTAGTACCTAGGTGATAAATCCCCTTAAGTTATCTTAAATATTAACCCTTTATCATGGAACTAAATTATTTATTATTGGACCATTAAAATTCCTATCTTATATTAATATATTTCTCAAGAATGTTAACAACTAACATTTGGTTGATTAACTGAAATCTCTTTATAGTTAAAACCACAAAGATTACAATATTGATTCCTAAATTTCACTATTAGGTTTGACCTTAATCCAGAGGATCTATGTCGACCTATCTGTATGTTTGCATGCAAATCCTTCCAATTATGGTAGATCTATTCACATGAAAAGATTTCTCAATCTCAACCATATGAAATCAAACATTGGACTAATATTCTGAATATATTAGTTCAAGAATATAACACATAATTGAATCATAGTAAATTAATTAATAAAATTTTATTAAATAAAAGACTATATCATATTATCATCCCAACTTAAATTCATCACACCTAGGCACTAAAAAATTTAGTTCATAAATATGGAAAACAAATCCAATAATAAATATTCTGAAGCAAAAATAGAAATAAAAGAATTCATATTTTATATCTCCCTTTTTGTCTATTGAAATCTTCCTGCAATTTGGATTGAAAAATGCTCTTTATTAGATCTTATAATGTAATCTTTGTGTTTTCTTCATCCTCTGCTCAAAATTGCCTCTTTTTTGGTGTTTCTTGCGACACAAAAAATGCCTTGTCTTTTTTCTGCATTAAATAAGATCCTTTTTATAGTAAAAACTAGGGTTGCTAAGATATAGACAGCCACTTACAAATTTGTAGAGGTTACTTTGTATCTTAAAAAACACCTAAATTTGTGATTTTACAAAGGCACAGTGACTTACATTGGCAACATTTATGATTGTATATGTCAACATACATGTGTGTGTATGTTCATAAGGGTAGAAACAATGTTTTCGAATCTCCACATGCTTAGAGTGATATACACATTCACTATACACGGTCTTATATCTCCATATTGCTTCAAATATTTACTGTTTGCTATGATTTCATCTGAATTATTCCCCTTTTTGATCCATGAAGGAAATCACCACTTGTAAACACACTTAAAGCAAAATAAGTACTAAAAATACAATAAAATCATTAAATAATAAAAAACACACTAAATATGAGTATATAAATAACGTCAATTAATCATTTATCAATTATCCTTTTTTGGATCAGGATTATAACTTGGGATAGCCTTTATAACTACTAATAAGCCTTTATAATTACAATACCACATTCCCTTCTTTATGATTTCCTTAACTTTGGTTTAACTAAAAATTGAATTTTAAAGTATAATGAGTTTAAGGATCAAGTGAAAAGGACCCAAATTGTTCGAATTGTCAAACCAAAAGCTTCTTTCTCCATTCCCAATTAACAATTTGATTTCCTTAGAGATGAATGGTCTTAAATTCAATGGTTTGTTTTTAGTCTATAAATTTTTAGGATATATTTTAATGCTCTTATGAGCAATTTAGTATACAACCATCTTAGCCATAAGGATTCTTAGTTACTAAAGTGTCTTTGTATAGTTTTGATTAGTAAAACCTTATTGGTATCTCTTATAGATTTTACCCTAAGTTAACCTTAGTTATTAGGTATTTGTTCCACCAAACCAAAAAGAAAATCTTAAAAATCTTCTTAATGGCTTTCTAAGGTAGAAAGAGGTGAGAACTCTAGTAAATATGCATGTAATTTAATATTGAAGATATAATTTGAAACCTTCCAACAGAAAAAAGAGCTTTATTCTGACTTCTATTTCTTTTATGAATGAAATCAAATAAAGGTAATAAAATCTCTATAAGTGAGTCTATGGTTTGATAGGAATCCCCAAATATTTAAAAGGAGAAACTTAAATTTTAAGGCACGAAATGTTAGATAATCTTTAGATAAGAGCATTAGAAGCAACATATATAAATAATTGGATTTTAGAGCTACTTAGTATCAATATCTAATAGTGCTAAGAATAAATCGAGGGATTCCATTAGTGTTCTCATATAATATCACCTTGTCTGATTTCCTTAGCTCCTTTAAACAACCAAGTAGTTTAACCATTAAATAGAACATTATAGAAAAGAGCATAGATGCATTGATAAATCCATTTAGTAAAATCATTTAGGAAACTAAAAGCCTTAAAAGTGTTTAAGAAAAATTCCCAGTTAATATAAGCAAATGCTTAAGAAAATTTGTTTTTAAGGAGCAGCTTCTAATATATTTCCTCATATGGTAAGATTTGCAGAGATTTTGAGCTATAAATCTGTCATCACTAATGCATCTACTAGGAGTAAAAGCCCCTTTGTAGAGATAGATTACACTCCTCAAAAAAACTTTTGATCTAGTAACTAGGATTTTTTACATGATAGCTCAATTTCAAATCCCCCTAGGGCTCCTTATGTAATCATGATTTCACTAATCGATTTAATCATTAGTTCGTTAGACCTTGAAAATTCCTATCTTATATTAAGATCTTTCTTAAAACGATTAACACCTAACCCTTGGTTGATTTATTGAAATGTTTTTCTAATTAAAACACCAAGATTGCTCTAATAAATTCGTGAATTTTACTATAATGATTGACCCTAATTCAGAGGATTTATGTCGAACTATCTTTAGGTTTGTATGTAACTCCTTTCAATTATAGTAGATCTATCATCCAAAAGGATTTCTCAATCTCAATTGCACGAAATAATGCATGAAAAAATACGCTAAAAGTATTAATTAAAAATAATTAAGAATATATAATTGAATCTCAATAAAGCTAAAGAATGTATTAGTTAAAATAAATCACTATATAAAATATCCCAGGGTTCATCTAATCTAAGTACCAATAAAATTTTAGCTCATAGTCATAATATCATGAATAAAGGAAAAACAGAAAACTAAAAGTATCATGATGAAATCCCTTTTAATCTTTATGAAATCTACTTTAAATTGATGAAAAATGCATTCCAAATATATTTCCATTTTTATTTTTTGTCCTCTTTTTTGTTTTAAGCCATCAATTTGTGTTTTCCTTAGCCTCCAACAAACCCATTTTTATTTCCATTGTTTTCCCTTATTTTATCCATTCATAGCTTAAATTTAAGGTTTTTGTAATGGACACGATCACTTATAGGATTCTTTTATTCTTCAAAAATCATTATGAATCATTATCCCAAAGAGTTATATGGGCACTCAAATGGTCGTGTAGACCTATACAGGAACCACATAATCATGTATAATTACATGGACAACCACCAAAATAGCTTCGATTATTTTTTGTTTTGTCTAGATTTTATCCTAATTCTTCTCCTTTTTATCTATGAAGGTAAATAAGATCTAAAAACACAATAGAAACAAAATAAGGACTAAAAATAACAAGAAACTCTCAAATAAACAAGCAAAATGCATTAAATATGAGATTAGGAATATAGTTTATTTAGCATTTAACACTATCATATCTCAACACTTTGTTAGGCTGCAAGCTATATAGAGCCTTTTGAATATCCAAGGTTATTACTGGAGAGATGAAGAACTTAGGTTTTGTGAGAGGATGGGGAAAATGAAAGAACTTAGGTCCTACACAGAAGAAGAAGAGTTAACTTTAGTTGTTGAAAGCTGAAGTTTTTAACTTCTCTTGTTTATAACATATACCATCATTGGAATCTACTAGGCATCCTATTTTCTTGAAATGTTGTCCACCTTGAACTAAATTATGAAAATAAGAATAATTCTTATCCCCTTTTTAGAGTCATTATGCTCTTAATTTTTGTTTTAGTTGTAATTTTTAAGAAATTAAACAATTAATTACTAAGACAATCATCATACAATGTTCAAAAATCTTAACAAATACACCAACATTACTACTTTAGGAGTGACTACAAAAATTTCTTAACAAACTATAGTAGGTCCTTAACCCGTAAACATAACATATGGGGCCCTTTTATCAAACAATCTTATGCTGAACCCTCTTACTTATTTATATTTTTGTCAGACAAATTTTTATCTTGTACTATATGTCACTAAAACCATATTCCTATTCCCTATTCCTTCTCTAACCTAGATGTTCATTTATTCCAATTTTAGCTCTTAAACGCGAGGTTTTGAAACATTATTGGGGATGATTTATATGTTTATAGCTCTTGATCCATTATTCTTTTCCTTTCTTCCTCTTGTTACTATGTGTTAGCTTTGTATTAATATATTATTTCCTCTTTTTCATGTTAAAATCAAAGAAAAATTTATGGGTTCCTCATTTAGATGATCATCTGCCTCTCTGTGTATAATGGAGCTTGCTCAGCCTTCCCTTGTGAGTTCATCTTGCTCTCTCTTTTATTTAACTCAAGCATTTGTATTATAATTTATTTGGTTAGTATTATATGAATTATGGTTCATTGATTAGATCAGCCTATGTTTTGAGTTTTGAGTCTCTATGTATATCTATGGATTCTGATTCCTTGTCCAAACCATCATTTTATTTATTTTAACTAGTAAACCAAACTAATATCCTTACTAAATCTCTTCTTGTCTCATTTGATATTAGTTGTTGTCAAATGGATTGGGTAATGCTCCTTAGTACATCCTCCTCCCTGATTTCTAGCCCTTAGAATCATCGCCTATTCCTCTCATTCCATTAACCATTCAAACATGATCCTAGGCTTATGATATAAACTTGAGAGATGATTGTTGTAGTTTCCCCTCTTACTTGTATCTAGTTAAGAAATTATATAAAAGTGACATTAGAGTTTTGCAGTGGGATTAGTGCCAATAATTTCCTACAAACTATCATTGAGTAAGAGCATCAAAAAGGAGATGTTTGTATATCTTTTATTATTTCTTGCACAAAAAACACTACCCTTCCTGGTTTATGTAGCTTAATATGGCCAAAGTTGACAGCCTATTGAAAATTATTATTTGGGAATAATATATCTATTCCACATGATCTCACTCCACTTGATTATTTTTTCTCTAGGTATTAGGAACCTTTTAAATGAAATGTTGTTGAACTCCCTATTAGAATTCCCCAGCCAAATGTAATTATCCCCTCCCTACACAAGGATTATAGTTAGACAGGGCAGAACCAATCCCAAAGGAACATTGCTCCATTCATCATTAAAAATCCATTAGTCAACTCAGCATTCTTTCGAATCTCTTGAAGGTGGTTTAACATTAGGGATTCAACTAATTACCATAGGATAGTGATGCCTTTTCCCTATTTTCTATCCTATAATTGATGTGGTTTCTAAAAGACCCTTTATCTTTAGTAAATGAGATGCAAAGTAGGAGTGATCCATCTAGACGATAGTGATTATTTAAAAATTATGTGTAGATCCATCTAGTTGATAAGGATTATTTATTTTCTATTAGTCTATATAAACTCTTCATTACCAATATCTTAGTGCTCAATATAATGAATTTATCTTTTAATCTTCATCTTATATTGGCTTAGTTACTTAATTCAATTTCACCTTAGCATACCTATCCCTATCGTTCCTTCCTTTCCATAGAAAGTTCCTCATCAACCATTATAAGGACTTAGTTAAGTTCTTATATAGGAACATGTATGATGCCAATAAATATATAGAGAATTTAGAACTAACTTTGTTAGTTGTAGTCTCCCTTTATAGGATAAATACATATTACACAAAGACCCGAATCTCCTTTGGATTTTCTCCACTAAAAGGATGCATTCTCTAAGGAATGGCAGTATTTATATCTTTTATGTCAATAAGTTTATTCTCTATGGCTTGAGAACATAAGGATAGGAGTAATTGCCTCTTCTATGATTCATTTTTTTCCATATAAACTCCTTGCCTAGGTGTAGGTTGTTTATCAGAATTAGCACAGATTTCTCCTAAGCCCTTATAGAAAAGACCAAGTCACCTGTAAAAGAGAGATCTACTAACCCAGTCCTTTTAGATCTACTGTGGTATTTAAAGCTTGATTATAACGAAATTTAATACTTAATCATTTTATATAGAGCTTTGATGTACATTGAACATATAAGAAAATAAAACCTAACTCTATATAACCAATTTTATAGTAATGGTGAGCAATGATTATATCCACAAAGAGTGTGTTTAGCTTTTATAATGAATAAACCAGTGCTTAGGATTGGGGTGTTTAGTTAAATTTTATTAACAAAATAAAGTAAAACTAAACTATTAAAGGTAAATTAAATTAAGTAGTACAAAATTGCTAAAATTAATCAATAGGTTTGGAATCCATCTTGATGTTCATTCTTATCATTCACACGAATGTGTACAATCAATCGTCAGGTTGTTCTTGTACCTCTCTTTGAAAATATTAATTATAGTTTAACCAAAAAACTCTGTTAATTCTAGTTTTCCCTTTGGTTGTATATAATTAAAACAAACTCTTTAATTAGGTCTAGCTATCAAATAACCAAGAATAATTTAGTTTTAAAACCATATTACTTAATAAGAAGATAGATTATTCTAGGCAACAACCATATAATTTCAGGACATTTAACCTATGCTATGTTATCCCTAATGATATGTGACCATTAATTTACCACAAGTGAATCAGAGTTACAGAGATTATTGCAATCTAGATTATGACAATTAGTTCATATATGAATAATCAATTTATGGCATTTAAATCATTCATATAAATCCCAGACAATATTCGTAGAATAACACCATCAATTCCAAAAGAGAGTTGAGAACAACTTCACTAGATTAATCAATGCCCAAACATGTTTAGTAGCCTTGATTTCCCCTTTAAATTAGAAAGGTATAGCTCTCCAAAGTGAAAGGAATATTCCTCCCTTCTTCGTCTTTAATGTTTTCATATCCTATTTTGACTCTTAAATTCCCTTTTATACTTAAAATTAAGGATGCATTAGAATACACGGTCATCTATTATGTAAAATTTATAGAAACTATGAACATACACTTTCACAGTGAGCTACCCAACCACTTGCACAGTTATGTAGCTTACTTAGAAGGTTGTGTAGCTCACTTACATGACCATATAAGTCAACACATGACCACATAGGTTGTAGAGGTGGTTGAAATGTTGTCTTCGATCTCCTATACATTGCTAGTGACTTACATGGTCCTACGTATGCCTGTTTAAGTTATAGTAACTTCATGTTTTACATTCTTTGTCCCATTTTCACCCTAACTCATCTCATTTGCTTCCAAGAAGGCAAATAAGATTGAACATCAATAGAATGGCACTAAGGATATGTTTTGAGCTCATTTTGGTCCTATTCATCCAACTTGTATCCAAAACAAAATATGAACCAAAGTAAGTATCTTAAGCCCATCATAACATTAATCACTAAGAATTAGGGGTTAAATATATTATCAATAAATTAAGCACTTATCAAGTTCCCCCACACTTAACTTTTGATTGTCCTAAAAAAACTAAAAGTCAAAAGTAAAATCAAAACACTTCCTCCTTAACCATATTTCCTAAGAATATATAGTCATAATAAAAGAGGAAAAACTTTCAAAACCTTTATTAGACATGCAATGCTTTTACTTGTGATCAATCAATAACTATTCCCTTCAACAACTGAGCAATCTAGGAGTAGACATTGACAAGTTGTATTTAAAAATAAAATAAATCTAAAGGTACAATAAAAAACATATCATAATCAAGACATTTCACAACTTTGCATATCATTTCAGTCCTCCACCACTAAAGATTCACATGCATAATAATGAATCAAAGGAATTTTTAAGGTTGTAATGAGGAAAAAGGTTAAGGTAAGAAATATTTGGGTCATATAATTTAAAAACCATCAAAACTAGTAAAGTAGAAAAAGCACTCAATAGAGTATCGAGAGCAAAAATTAACATCCACTCAAAACTGGGTACAATTAGCTTTAATGAGTGCAAAAACTCTATTTCACAAATTGAATTTAAGCCTTTATACTACAAACTACATGAAGCAAAAGGAATTAAAAGGAACCACCTATAAAGAAAATGATTAACAATACACTATAACCATAAGCAGTGTCAAAACAATTTCTCTTCTTTACATCATAATCAATTCACCCATTTCATACAAATTTAAGAGGAAAGACTAATATGAATTACTTTGCAAAATAATTGTTTTTCCTCCTTAATAACTTCTTTTCTTTTATTCTCTTTTTATTTTTTTCACATTTTTAATAAAGACAAAGCTTGAAAGAAACTACATCAACAATGGAATTCATTAATAAGAGATAAAAATAACATTCCATCAATTATAACTAACTCATATATATGCCCACTCCCATACTTATGCTCTTGTGCATCCACAATCATAAATTCTATACCAACTTTAAGGCTTGGGTAAGACATTTGGTTACGTCAAAGTCTTCTAATTCCATTAACTCTATGTTTCCTTTTTGTAGAGTTAGACACCTATTTGTTGGATGGTTCATATTTATACATATCCCATAGGCTTTCACCTATGCCTATCCTATGGCAATTTGTTTAATAAAGGATGTTAGTTCATCTAAATCATGTTCTATAGATGAATTTTTTATGTTATTTACCTAACAAACATTGTTCCAAATGCTAAATTGTTGAGCTAAATTAATTCATCTATGGCCATGTAAGTCCACACACCACCCTAACTCATCTCCTTTACTTCTATGAGGCAAATAAGATTGAAATTTTATAGAATGACATCAAAGATGTATTGTTAGCTCATTTTGGTTCCTATTCTTCCAACTTATACCTAAACAAAATATGAACCAAAATAAGTATCTTAAGCACATCATAACATTAATCACTAAGCTTTGAGGAGTAAATATATAGTCAAATAAGCACTTATTAAGCTTCCATATATAAAATAAAGATATAGGAGATATAGGGCCACTATACCTTAACCCCTTGTTTCCTCTAAAGATTATTATAGGTTCCCTATTAACCATCACATTGAAGGAAGTTGTATTTATATATTCTACCATCCATTTTTTAAAACTTCTCAGGAAATTTATAGGCCTAAAGTAGTTCCAGAATGAGCTCTTAGCTTATTTAATGACTGGTCATTTTAAATTCCACCTTTATAACACAATTCAAAGGGTAGTTTCTTCTTGAGTATCCTTTGAAAAGCTCTTGAGCTATCAGCACATTGTCCCCTATCTACTTCCCTTCAAGAAAGCCCCTTGAGATTCATTAATTATTGATTTTAAGCCTTTCCTCATCCTCACTGACAGTATCTTTCCTATTATTTTGTATAAGGAATTGAAACACGAGATTAGTTTGTAATCCTTTGGGGAATTTTGCATAGGAATTTTTGGAATCAAGAATATGAAGGTTTTGTTTATTTCCTCCAATCGCTTCCCTTTTCTAAAGAACTCCATCAAAACCTTTGTAACCATATTCCTTATTATTGGCCATGTTTTCTAATAAAAGAATCCATTGAGGACGTCAAGTCTAGGAGCCTTATAAGCATTTAGCTAAAAAAAACCTTGTGGATTTCTATAACTGGCCTAATCAAAAACTCCTTATCCTTATCCACCATCTGATCCCCTGTGAATGATCTAAAAATATAAATAATTAAGCTTGAAGGGTTTACCTTTCCAAGGAACTTTCAAAGAAATTATAGGCCTCCTAATTGATCTCATCTTAATTTGAGATTATAAACTTATCTACTTTTCCTAATGAACATATTCTATTCTAATTTTCTTAGGCACTATTAAAGTATGAAAGAAATTGGTGTTTCTCTCTCCTTCCTATTATTGATATAATCCTTGACCTTTGCTTCAGTAAGGATTAATGGATGGAAACTGCCTTAGTATAAGCTTGAATTTATTATAAGCTTGAATTACCCTCTTGTCCTCCTTCTTTAAAGTTCCATCATTTAGAACTTGATAAAGGAGTTGTTAGACCCTTACCATTTATGCTCTAAATCTAGCCACTCATATTTAATGTTTGATTTGTGACACCCTAATACCCCTCAGGAGGATAAACGGATGCACCCAAAATAGACCTAGACAATTTAACAACTTCTAGAGATAAGGCAAACATATATTATATCCCATATTTCATTGTGATTTACACAAGTCAAAAATTACATATATAACATCCATACATAAAAAAATCTCATCACAAGTTATGGTTAGTACAAGCCATTCATATATACTACAAAATTCCTTCTTAATATTTATACATACAACCGTTTAGATATAAGATCTTCCAAAAGGTTACACGTCCTTCTTTGGCCATTGCAGTTGTCCCAACCTTAACCCTATTTATCATGACCTACATAGAGGAAAAACCACCTTGCTTAGCATATAACTTTGTGGGGAATAATGATGCAAGATAACAACTACTCACAACAGTCACCTAACAATCACATGCAAATGATTCATGACAATTGAGTTATGGAAAATACATTATAAAATAAAATTCATGAAGCATCATATAACAATATTTGAAAATGATATTCAGAGATTATTCCAATTATAAGTTTGCATCATAATAAAACAAATATCTAAACATATACAGAATTTCCTGCTAATTTCTTCAAACTTGGGTAACGAGAACATAATAGAAGATACTTATGATTAGTATCTATAGAAGAGGCAATAGCCTCAAAAATAGAAGAGAATTAAGTCTCTAAAATAGAATACACCATAATGTCTCATAATAGAAGCAACTGCAAACCATTTTAGGTATGCCTATTTACCCACAATTAAGACTTGGCAAGGTTAAAACTAATCATCATAACATCATAATTATATTTTAGAGTCACATTAAAGAGCAACAATTTATAAGATACAAAGTCATTCCCTTATGCTTACAATCATAATTTGAAAATGTTTATCATACCCATTCGTATTTAATATGCTTTGTGATCATATTCCTTTTCAATAATGCATCAATGAAAGCATTAAAGTATATACACATTACATGTATAATGAGTCTTATATTATGTTTATACTAGGTTTGCGAAGCTTTAGCGACATCCAAAAAGGTTAAGATGAGATGCGATAAACATCATAAACAAAAATAATGTCCTAGTTATTACAAAAGAAAGGATCAGGATTGTGACACCCATTTCACGATCATGACAGACACTCACCATTCATACCTCTATTTGTTCTATTATATTCATATAGCAAATGGTTGAATTAGGTTTTAAGGTCTTAAAGACATTTTTTTCTATGTCTTAATTTTCTAAAGGAATAACACATTTTGCTTAAGTATTCCAAGAGTTAACCCTAAAACACTATAAGATGTTCAAAAATAGGGATAACTACTAGAATTCAAAACTCTTAGAGGTAGAATCAAATTTTGGTTACTTTGTCAAAGTTTTAGACCTATGTCTCTATTTTAATCTCCAATTGGAATTATCCAATTTGTAGGTCTACATACCAAGATATGGCCAAATTATAGAAGTTTGCTCAGTGGAACTTGTCTATCTAGCGAGATACCCATTCCAAATCATCTAACTTCGGTTTTATCATACAAGAGCAATACAAAAACACGTCCAATTTTAATCAACAACATCTCATAAGTAAGTAGTATACTTCCTTTACCAATTCCCTTCACATCACATTCATACTCCAAGCAAAAATCTCAAATTTCTCATACCTACTGAAGAAGTGATCAAAACCCTTTTACTTCACTTTGCTTCCTTCTCTTTGCCTTTGCCTTTGGTCTTCTCCTCCTTTACACATAACAAATCCATTCAATACTCATCTTCAACAATTACATATACATAACAAGAACTTAGATGTAATAACCTGGGTTCCAAAACTTACTGATGGTTAAAATCTTAAACTATTGAGTCATATCATTTGAGAATGTATGAAGTGCATTTCATTCAAGTGCATAATATTTGCATACATACATGAATCATGATTTTGTAAACATTGCCAAGATTGTATGTGCACTCAATTGACATATTCCGGTGTATGAAAGGTTTAAAATGATCATGATATGAATTATGTATTGCTTATGTGTTGAATTTTAGTTTGGTGGATTATAATTAGTATATTTGGAATTAATTTTTATAATTAGAAAATTGATGAATTAAAATTTGCATTTAGTTTAGGAAAAATGCAAATTGACACACGAAAATTTAGGATGACTAAGCCTATGAAATAAGTTACACATGGCAGTAGAATTGAGTGAAATTTGGCGTAAATAATTAAGTGAAAATGGCTTAGAGGTTGAGTGACAAATGGCCTAGCACAATTGTGACATTTGGCAGCTTATAGAGAGGACAAATGGAATGTCATTATAAAATGGTGACATCTAGCACTTATTGAGTTAAGCCAATGCAGAAGTTGTTGTGCTATGTTCATTCTCCTCCTCTCTTACCTTTCAACACCGAATTATCCACCCTCCCATAGCTCTAAAATTTTCTTCTATTTTGTTCATCACCACTCCAAAATCTTGATAAGAGTCTGCATCAAGAAAGTATATTTTGTTGTCTTACATCTTGCTATTTTCTTATTGCTGAAAACCCATCCAATTTTCACCTTGTATTTGAGATGATCTTTCATGCATATAAGGCAAAGTAGACTTGATGAATTAAGGTGGAACTTGAGATAAACAAGTAAGTAAAGTACAAATCTTTGTGGTATGTTGTAATAGAAAGTTTATGATGATTGAATTGGGATGGATAGCATATAGTGTTGATAATGAAGTGTGCTGGAAAATGATACATGAATTGGATACTTTTCTGTTTTGTTTTCGATACATAAGAACCGTAGGTTATAGGTTGCTATATGAATGATTTAGATTTAGATTTTTAGATTAAATAAAGGTGAATTTATGCTAAAGAAAGGTGCTAGTAAAGTGTTCTTGAATTTAGTAAAAACTAGGACTACATATATGATGAGATTAAGTGAATGAAAGTTTCTGTTTTAATTTTGTATGAATAAAAGATAAATAGTTTATGAAATGATAATTGAATGATTTTGAGATGGAATTGGAGATGGAATTGATGAGGAATTGAAGTATAATTAAGGTATAATTGAGATATAATTAATGGACTAATATGAAGAGGTTTTGAATTTGGTATGAAGGTGCTAGAATCTGGAGAAATTAAAGGAAAATGGTGAGTAAACATTCAGTTCACTCATTCCACGATCGTGGAAAGGTCCTCCATGATCATAGACAATGCTTTGAAATGAAAATTTTCTATTTTGTGTGATTATTGAATCAACTAAGGATAAGTTACTTTACTTTGGTGCATTTGGACTTAATTAAGGCCTGAAATGAACTTGGATTAATGTTTGATTAATTGGTTAAAAGTTTATCAAGTTTAGGTTGTTAATTGACTTTTTAACTTAAGGAATAGATTTTTTTAAAATTAATATATCTAAAATCTGTAATTTATTAGTGTTAAACAAATGAAGGTGTTCTTATGAATGCAAATGTGATCTAATGGATATGAGTAATGTGAACTAGGTATGAATAAATAAGAATTGAGAAATTGTGTGAATATATATTGCTAGAAAAGATTGGTGAATGTATGATTAATGAATTTAGAGTAATCAAACTTACTTAGGATATATACCTAATTACAAACTAGATGTGTACAAGCAATGATGTTTAAATGGTCGAGATTTATGAATAAGGATACATACTCGAAAAGTCAATTGAGTATGCAATGAACATGACACATATACATGTGGATGAGTGAATAATCACATGATTGATCAACTTAGTAATGTGTAAAATATATGCATAATTGTATGACTAAAGAAGCATAAGTTGACCATCAACATCCAGAAATTGCCGGGTCATCAAGGCAATAGCTTTTCTGGAGCATATTATGAGTTAACCTAGATATTTCTCACTATAATTGAATTGTTTTTTGGTTAACTTTTAGTTATTGAATGGTTACTTATATGATTGCTATGATTCCAGACATTGTTGGTTCGAGGAGTTTGATACTTAGGACTGTATATGGAAGTGTTTTCAAATTGTATGTGTAATATGGAATATGTACTCAACTGAATGTTGAATGCCGAACTTGTGAAGTCAAGAAGACTTCACTTCTTCTATGGATTTTGATAAAAGTCAAATAATAATAATAAAAGAAGTGTGTGAACTGTTTTGATGAGATTTTTAAGTGCGCAGATAAATGTAAGTAGCACAAATAATCAAATCAAGATGATATTCAAGAGATGACTAAGACAAAGTGTAAGACGGACCAGACGAAGTCACATGTCTAAGACGAAGCGAAGACATAAGACGAAGCGAAGTCATAAGACGAATCGAAGACATAAGACGAAGGGACGACATAAGACGAAGCATACAAATCAAGACAATATAATTAAAGAATAATCTACAATGTCAGTTAGTTAGTAAGTTAGATTTAGTTACAAAACTCAACTCATAACTGATCTCTGAAGATTCTACAAGCAGTTTTCTCAAGAAAATCGTTGGAGAATTAGACTATAAGTATCAGTTGTAGTCATAGACAAAACAACTTTCAACTTTTAACTTTTAACTTTTAACTCTCAACTCTTTACTTACACGAAATAATTATGTGATCAAGTGAGTATACTGTAAAAATATCCTGAGTGAAAAGAAGGAAGAAGAGAGATCAAGAACACTTGTAACGTGAGTTTAGAAAACTCAAACAGTATCTTTTCTAGTGAAAGGGAAGGCTAGAGCCTAAAGAGGCTAAGATAGCAGATAAAGCACACTTTGTGAAAGAGACCTGAAGAAGCTTTAAAAATGAGAAATAATACTTGTAAAGTTACAAGAGATAGTGAAATCTCAGATAAACCCTGAGTACTGGACGTAGCCCAAAGGTTAAGAGTGAACCAGTATAAATCGCAGTGTCATATTCTCTAACCCTTATCTCTTTAATTTCTTATTGTTACAAGAATAGATACTATTTCCACTGTTGCATTACTTAAACAAAATATGTACGTTGTTTTGTAATCTTCTGAATCTTTCAAGAAAATCAAGAAGTTTTTTAAAGATTACTATCTTAGACGATTTAACACAATTCAACCTCCCCTTCTTGTATATTTTACATATTATATGTGATTTCTATAATAACAAGTGATTTACTTCACGTTCCTTTCTGGTTTTTAGTATAAGCCTTTAATCTCTATCATGGTCTTTCAAGAATGTTTTCATTTTTCTAAATACATAAAGCTTTGGTTTATACTTAACCGTAAACCATCGATAAAAACTAGAAGTACCTTTATTTGGTTTTACACTTTGACCATTGGATTCTACATTGACCATTAGATAACAACCAAAAATTAATGTATTTGGATTTATACTTTAACTATTAGATAAAGACCAGAAACAACCTTACAGCTTAATCATTTTAGAACCAAATATTTTAAAGTTGACTTTAGAAACAAATGAGATATTTGGTCAACTAGTACATTCGGTTATTTCTACAAATTTTATATTCGGTTCAAACATGATGTTACGATATATGCTGTTTTAGCATAAATCAATTACACATGCTTTTAGTTTATATTTTTGTATGAAAATTGAATTTGGTTAACTAAGGTTAATACAATCGATGTTCAAATTGATTGTTCAAGGTATGTTCAAATATCGGTAAAATTGATCTTTTATTAATATTGTCAAATAAATTAATTGAAATAACATGCTTCCAAAATATACTCTCTTGTATAAATTAGTTTATTTTATAATATTAAAATGATTGTGTATGTCTAATTTATGCGAGTATTAACTAGCCCAAAAGAGGGTCAATATTTTGACTGAAATACATGTACAACTGAGGTGATAAATATGTGACAATTATTAAGTTTGCTAAATGAACAATTAATAGATCTAAAGAAAGATTAATTGTTTGAAATTTTTGTTATTATCAATATTTGATTACTGCACCAAGAGTACCACTTACAAGTTAATATTTCTATCCCAAGAGTAAATATTAATGTTATGCTAGGTATCTTGTGATGGGCTCTACCATTATTTGATTTTATATGATTATGTGGAATTTATGTGAGCTTATTTGTTATTTTTTATTTGTTCTCTATTTAGTTGCTATTTCTGCTTCTATTATTACGACCAGCACCAATTCCGTTCTTATGCTTAAAGGCACAAACTTTAAGGTATGGAAAGAGAATGTTATGATTATTCTCGGTGTTATGGATATAGACCTTACATTAAGAACCAAACGACCTGTCGATCTTATGAATAACAGTTCCTTTCATGATAAGGGGGACGTGGAAAGGTGGGAACATTCAAATCGCATGAGTCTTATGATCATAAAGAGTGTTATTCTGGAAACCTTCAAAGGCATTATGTCCGAAGGGATAACTACTGCCAAAGATTACCATGAGAAAATTGAAAAGAGGTTTGCCAAAAGAAAAAAGGCTTAAACCAGTAATATTTTGGCAAATATTATTTCAATAAGGTATAAAGGAAAATGAAACATAAAGGAGTACATCTTCGATATGTCATATCTTGCTTTAAAACTAAAGGCACTAAAGTTAGAGTTGTGTGAGGACTTGCTTGTGCACTTAGTTTTGATATCTCTTCCTACATAATTCGGTCAATTTAAGGTTAGCTATAGTTGTCAAAAGGAGACTTGGGCTCTAAATGAGCTCATTTCTCATTATGTGCAGGAAGAGGAAAGGATAAATAAATAGAAGACAGAGAGTGCTTATTTGGCAACTACCTCAAAGGACAAGATCTTTAAAAGAAAGAAGGGTAAGGAAGTTATAGGCACCACACCGGAAAAGAAACAATAAAAGAAACAGGATAAGACTTTTTCCTGATTTTTCTGTAAAAGTATTACACACAAGAAAAATGATTGTGCCAAATATCACACATGGCATGCAAAGAAAGGTATTTTTGGCTTTGGTTTGTTCTGAGGTTAATTTAACTTTGGTACTTATACACACTTTGTGGTTAGATTCTGGTGCTACTACTCACATCAGTGTGTCTATGCAGGGTTGCCTAAGCTATCGAAAGCCAATTGATGGTGAAAGATACATCTATATGGGTGATGGTAAAGCGATAGAAGTTGAAGCTATTGGAACTTTTAGGTTATTGTTAAAGACTGATTATTATTTGAATTTAAATGAGACTTATGTTGTACTGTCACTTAGACATAATTTAGTTTCTATTTCAACATTGGACAAATTTAGTTACTCTTGTTCATCTGGAAATGGTCAATATAGTCTTTTTCAAGATTCAATACTTGTCGATACTAGTTCTCTATCATTTGTTGATAACCTATATTTGATTAATACGGTTGTCTCATATAATGAAACTTTGCTTATATGTAGAGGTATAAAGAGAAAATTAACCAATGAGAATTATGCTTTATTATTGCACACGCATTTAGGGCATATCTCTAAACAAAGAATTGAACATCTTGTCTTTCATAGAATTTATGATCCCTTTAACTATATGGACTTTGAAATTTGTGTTAATTATATTAAGGGGAAACAAGTAAACCTAAGGAAATCAAGTGCCAACAGGGCTATGAACATCTTAGAACTCATACATACAAACATTTATAGGCCCTTCCTTACAGCTTCATGAAATGCTCAGCAATATTTATTAACTTCATAGATAGTTACTCCTATTATGGCTACTTATATATCATTTATAAAAAGCCTCAATCTCTAGATGTTTTCAAAACTGTAAGGCTGAGGTTGAGCATCAACTCAACAAAAGAAAAAAAGGTGTCAAATATGACCGTGGTGGTGAATTGTAACATCCCCTCACCAATTGCCATGAATAGGAGTGTATAAGTGTATAGTGACATATGCATGCATTCATATATGCACATGCATAATGATAAGTGAATTCTTGCACATGAAATGTTTGTACATGCACACATGACATTTTCCCGGTTTTTGGATTGTGATTAATTGAGCTAAATAGGAAAAGTGTCTTAAGTGTTTTAAAATGGTAATTGGAGAGGTTCGTTAGGATTTTCCTAATTTTAGAGAATTATAGGAATTTTTCGGGATTTTTCTGGAATTGTTTCCGGACCCGGAAAATCGCTAAGCGACTGATAGGAGTCTTTCAGTAGAAAATTTGTTATCCAATGGCAATGGAAATTTAGGCATAAGCATTTTGGAATATTTGGAGTGAGCCATTGGAAGTTGGAGTGAAATTGAAGTGAATTGTGAAAAATTTTCTAAACCTATAGGAATGTGACACTTGTCACATTCCTAAGTAATGAAAACCTAATTTTTTGATTAGTCACCCACGACACACCCTTCTTCTTGCTTCTTATATTGTCTTTCTTAGTTTAAGAGAGAGTTTTGGCTTGAAAGAAAGAATCCTCCACCGAAAGTACTTCTCTTCATTCTTCTTTGTGAAAATTTTGTCATCTTTCTTCACTTCTTTCACTCTTCCACATCCTATCACCTCTTCTTTGATTCTTTAAATACTATCTACTCTCATCTTCTCCTCATGATGTTGCTGCCGTGTGTGTGATTGAGTGAGAGGATTGTGAGAAAATTGGAAAGATAGCTATCTTGGAGGATTAAGAGTGTTTAAGGTAAGATTGTTGTTTTAATGCTTCTT